>RJVU01067793.1:6431667-6446072 GCA_003731715.1 Anabarilius grahami | reverse complement strand
TTTTTTTTTTTTTTTTGTATTATTATTAGAGCGAAACACTGAAGTTTCTTTATCTTTTCAAACTGCTTATTCAATTCAATACCATAATTTGATACCGTCACATGCCTACAATAAACGTATTTTAAAATGTCTTTTTTTTTCACCATTCATTTTTCTATGTGTGGTCAGTGTCATCTTCTTTACACAGTCTCTGCTGCAGCTGTGACAATGCTAAGGTCGTTTTCGTAGGATGTTTATATTCATGAGAGAAGATTGGTGTATTTATGCACACCATAATTATATAGTCTTATTTAGTTCCTGTACTTTAAGATGTTATTTGGGCGTTAAAGAGGGTACGAGTGCAACGAGTCCTCCCTAAGGCCAGCGAAAAGGAGGGGAGACAGCTTCCTGGATTAACACTGTGTGTCGAGATCTGACAGCTTAATCGCAACTGCTTCCTCGGAAAAGAGAGCGCTTGATAAGAAACTTGAAAAAGAGGATATCGTCATCATTAATATGATTCATTTAGTCAAGTCACATCCCTTAATACCCCTACCAGGGTTTCCAAGATCCTACTCCTGCATTATACATGTACGTCTTTATCATTTGTCTTCAGTGAAGTGTATCGAACAATCCCTCCTGTCAGATTTTCCTGGGTGTGAAATAGACATTCTGTTTATTAATCCTAACACCACAATTCTCTGCTCTAACTCTCTTTCTGCCATCATTCCAGACATTTACAGGCAAATAACTATGATAATATAACACAGCGTCCCTTAAAATGTAACTTTTAATTAATAGATACAACAATATATCACATTTACTTATTATGAACGTCTGCAGCTAATATTATGAGAAAACAAGATTTTAAATGACCTCTATTCACTTTATAAGTGTAATAAAGGTGATGGAAAACAATTTCCAATTGCAAAAATGATATTGGAGGCACCCTCTCTGTGCTGTGAAAATTAAATTATAAATAGTTTTTATTATAGCAGTACTTGGACACAGCTCTATATTATCTGTGTGCATATAATAAACACCAAAGATCTGTTACCATGGCAATGACTGGGAAAAACAATCCCATTAGTGGGATTGATAAAAGGCCAAATGAAAAAAAAAGATAAAAGAGAAAATGAAGGAGAGAAATAACTGCAATAATATGGGTAAAACCTCTGATTACATTTACCGAATGCTGCTGTACTGAACATTAGCCTGCGTTAGGGCCTGAGGTAGTGGTGGTTATTTAAAAAAAAGAAAAAAGAAAAACACTTAAACATTATTACATTTGAATGAGGAGGAGAAGCAGGCAGGTCTGTCAGATGAAAAGGGGCTCGGGGAGCAGTAAACAGAAACATTGATAGGACGTAACACTTAAAGGATATACCCAAAAATCTGCAAGTTCTGCAGCATGGCTCATGGCAAAGCATCCTCAGATTTACAGCTAGAGATGGAAATTGTAACATGTTTCTGCTTCTGATTTGGGTTCCTTAATGGTTCTATAAATGATTCTTCAAGCGCTTTTAAGGAATAAATATTTGGAAAAAAGAGAAAAAGAAATGCAGTTCCATGGCCAAACGATAAGGTAATATCAATAATGGTATTCATTTAAAACAATTCTTGCTAAATGTTTGTTTATACAGAATTAATTATTGATTTAACTGCACCCACACTATAGGATGAGAACAAAATTTGAACTGAACTGAGCTGAATAACTATTGCCTTCTGTAGAGCTGCTTATAGCTATATTGAACATCTTTTGTAATTGATGAACTTTGCAACATTGACAGCTGAACTGAATTGAAACAACACTGAACTAAACTGAACCGAATAATGACACTATTATCTTCTGTAGAGTCGCTTTACAGTTTCAACTGAATTTGTTACATAAGTAATGAATTTTACAACATTAACAGTTATTTTCCTGTTTTATTAATGTGAAGCAGCTTTGATACAATCTGTATTGTACATTAATACAATACAGGTTATACAAATTATTGTATAAATAAATTTGACATTGCCACCACAGTTGCAATACAATAATTGATTTTAAAGGATTAGTTCACTTTAAAATGAAAATTACCCCATGATTTACTCACCCTCAAGCCATCCTAGGTTTATATGACTTTCTTCTTTCAGAAAAATACAATCAGAGTTACATTAATAATCACCCTGATGCTCCCAAGTTTTATAATGGCAGTGCACGGAAACCACCTGTTTGAAGCTTGAAAAAAGTGCATCCATCCATCATAAACGTACTCCACACAGCTCCGGGGGGTTAATAAAGGCCTTCTGAAGCGAAGCGATGCGTTTGTGTAAGAAAAATATCCATATTTAACACGTTATAAAGTAAAATAGTTCGTTTCAAACAGGTGGTTTCCGTGCATTGCCATTATAAAGCTTAGGAGCATCAGAGTGATTATTAATATAACTCTGCTTGTATTCGTCTGAAAGAAGAAAGACATACAGTTGTGGTCAGAATTATTGGCACCCTTGGTAAATATGATCAAAGATGACTATAAAAATAAATCTGCATTGTTTATCCTTTTGATCTTTAATTAATAAAATGAGCAAAAATCTAACCTTTCATTGAAGGAAAAGAATTGTAAGTGGGGGGAAATCACATTATGAAATAAATGTTTTTCTCCAAAACACGTTGGCCACAATTATTGGCACCCCTAGAATTTTTGATCATGAACATGAAATTGTCCAGCCATGACTTGGGAAACATGAGGAACATAAACATGAGGAAACACAAAGGCCAAATTCCCTTAATCATTCATCACAGTGAGTAAAACCAAAGAATATAGTTCTGATGTGCAGCAAAAGATTGTTGAGCTTCACAAAATAGAAAGTGGCTGTAAGAAAATAGCTAAAGCATTGAAAATCCCCATTTCCACCATCAGGGCAATAATTGAGAAGTTCCAATTAACTAAAGATTTTACAAATCTGCCTGGAAGAGGATGTGTGTCTAAATTGTCCTAATGCACGGTGAGGAGGAAAGTTTGAGTGGCCAAAGACTCTCCAAGGATCACAGCTGGAGAATTGCAGAGATTAGTTGAGTCTCAGAAAGCCTAAAACAAATAATCAAACTGCACCTACATCTCCACAAGTTGTTCGTGAGGGTTTCAAGAAAAATCCTCTGCTCTCATCCAGAAACAATCTCCAGCATATTCAGTTGTCAGACAAGACAGAAACTTCAAACGGGACCGGCTTCTATGGTCAGATGAATCTAAAAAAAAAGAGTTTTTTCGCAGCACTGAACCTGACCTGAACCCTAAAGAAAATGAGTGGAGTGAACTGAAGAGAAGAAGCACCAACATGGAGCTGGGAATCTGAAGGATCTGGAGAGATTCTGCATGAAGGAATGGTCTCTGATCTCTTCTCAGGTGTTCTCCAAACTCATCAGGCGTTATAGGTGAAGACTCAAAGCTGTTATCTTGGCAAAAGGAGTTTGCAAAAAGTATTGAATAAAAGGGTGCCAATGATTGTGGCCAACATGTTTTGGAGAAAAACATTTATTTCATAATGTGATTTTCCCCCACTTTCAATTCTTTTCCTTCAATGAAAGGTTAGATTTTTGCAAATTTTATGAATTAAAGATCAAAAGGATAAACAATGCAGATTTATTTTTACAGTCATCTTTGATCATATTTATCAAAGGTGGCAATAATTCTGACCACAACTGTATACACCAAGGATGGCTTGAGGGTGAGTAAATCATGGGGTAATTTACATTTTAAAGTGAACTAATCCTTTAACAATATACTACACAACAATACTAAAGAAACAAACAATGCGGTAATGTCATTATTTTATTTTTATAAAACACTATTGAAAAATCTCATAATGTGCATCAGCTACATATTGTCATATGAACAACCATTCAATAACTCCCATTTAAACCTCACAGATAGTTGTAAGCTGTATGCATTTGATTTAATAATAAACAGTGTTGGGGGTAAAGCGTTACAAGTAACATGATTTATGTAATCAGATTACTTTTTTAAGTACCTATTGAAAGTAAGCATTACTTTTAAATTTACAAGAAAATATAATTTATTTGCTGACAGCTCTCCTGTCCCCATGTTGAGAGAAATCAGGAGTGAGGTGCAGAGGTGGTGTGTGCACTGTGTAAACATGATGGTAGATCTAGACTAAATGTACACATGCATTTACTCATCTCACTTGCACAAAACCAGATTCAGTATTCATCGAAAGGAATAAAAACTCAGAATATTGTGCAAACCTGCAATAATTAATATGCTAAATATACTTCATGTTTTTAACCTCATTTTATTAACCAATTTCTTTGCTGCTGACCTTCAATGATCCAATTCAACCATACTAATAAGCAAAAATTACTTAGATAAACAACACATTTGTGTTTAATTTTTTGCTGAAGTAAGTGTAGAACTTTCTTCTCCTTTGTCCTATTCTTCTGCAATCCAGAATGGCAGCGCAGCTGAAAGGTTTGTTTGAGTTGCGCCCTCTACAGTACAGGTGTGAATTTGCATTTCCCTCAGCCTGAGGCTTATTCATTTCACTTTTGGTGGGCCTTTATATTTGAAAAACAAACAAGCAAGGCCAGCCCAGATTAAAAAGTAATGTAACTTTTCATAAAAAGTAACTAAGTAATGCAATTAGTTACTTTTAATTAATTATTCATTCAGGGATCTGACAACATTGGTTGCACTAAATGTCTTTGATTCACCCAAAAGAATCATCTCAATTAATTCAGAGATCTGACTACACAGGCTAAACGCTACTGTATGTTTTTGATTTATGAAAAAAAATAGCTTATCAGAGATGTTCTACTTCGAATGATCATGCTGATTGCACTGTAGATTCAGTACCAGTGAAATTGCACATGTAAACTTATAGGTCGTTCACACATTTTTGGATTCACTCATCACTGATTTTCCATTTGCTTTTTTATGTAAACATGTACTACCCTTCATAACAGTGTGAATGGGTGCTTAGTCAAGAGTATTTTAGTGTGGTATGGATCTGTAACTATTTAAAAAAAAAAAAAATGGAACTGGCTATAAACCTTATTTACAGCCCTTTCCTTGAGGAATTCAGTGCTTAGAGACTTAAAACCATTCAACAGTTCAGAGTGTATCAAAATGAATGACAGACTCAGCGTGATCACACAGCAAAAAAAACAAAAAAAACTGCAATTATTCGTTCCAAGCAAAGCGATTCATCTTTGAACAAGCTGGACGCATTAAATTCTTCAGGTTAAGTCATTCAGCTGTTCCAACGAGGCGGATCAGCATTCTAATTATACTCTTGAAATGTTGGCTTTTCAAACTGCTATCGCATGTGCCAAGATGTCCAAAATAGACCACATCGTTCAGCATGACTCCTCCTTTCATCTCACATCACTGGAGTAATTTGTGCTCTATATTTTAGTGATTTTTAGCATATATTCAGCAAATCCAATGCAGACAGTCTTCATTTTCTTTGTATAAGCACATGGATTAGTAAAAAAAAAAAAAAAAAGGTAATAGATACTCTGACAAAACAAAACAAAAATAAAAACCTCACACATAGACTTACCTGCAGTGTCTGTGTACACCTGCCACTGTTTCGATGATGAAGCACTCTCCCTCATTCAAACAGAAGGCCATCTCCTGACTGTCTTGGCATGGCTTGAAGAACTCAGAACGTACGGTGGAGGTTGTGGGGGCAACTGCGCGTGAAAGAGACACAGGGAGGGTACAAGAAAGATAAGGGGGGACAGAAAGAGATTAATCAAGATTAAATAAGTTTAATCAAATGAATAGAACACTAATAATCCATCCATTTTCATAATGCCCATTCCAGTGATAAAATTACATGTGAATGAGTTCTCAATATTATGACATGAATGGTGTTAATCACACATAATGTATGATGGTTTCACAATCACTCCACTGATTACAAATGAGCCCATGTAAAGACTAGAAAATTTTATAAAATCTATTATAGAGCTTATGTGGGGTATGAGGGTTTTATGACACAGGCCATCAGAGATAATAAACCTCATGTAATAAGCTACAACAGGGATTTTTTAAACGCTTTCTCGCCAAATGTTGCGAAGGAACCCCTTTGAAATAAACTAGGTGGCTAGACCTTTTTGTATGTTATATTGTGGGGGGGAAAATAAAATATACATTTAATACTAACTATTAAAGGGGTCATATAATGCCACTTTACAAGATGTAAAATAAGTCTCTGATGTCCCCAGAGTGTGTATGTGAAGTTTTAGCTCAAAATACCCCAGATAATTTTTTATAGCATGTTAAATTTGTCACTTTTTGAGGGTGAGCAAAAATTCTACATTTTTGTATGTCCCTTTAAATGCAAATGAGCTGCTGCTCCCAAGAAGAGGGCAGAGTTTCAAGAGCTCTTGTTAGCAGCTCCGATTACCTCACGCAGACTCACTAAAAATGTCAGAAACTGTTCAGCCTTTTATGTTCAAATCAGAGTCGGACAATGATGGAGAGACTCAAGAAGCAGTGACAGTCATAATTAAGCACATTGATTATTATTATTGAGTTCCCAATAACTAAACAAGGCAATAATCAAACAATCTCAAACAATGTCCACTCTCTCTCTCTCTCTCTCTCTCTTATATGAAGCTTTGAGATTTAATTTATCATTTTAGAGAAAAAGTTCATTCTGATTGTTCTTTTAAATGAAATTGTTAAAAAAAAAATAGGGACAAATCATACATATATTTGCCTGCTTTATCACAGAAAATATGTAGCACTTAACACATAATGCATTGGCCCTTTAATATATTTAATTAGTGCAATTTATGAACAAAAAATAACCTGCCTAATCAAGACTGAAGCGTAATGAATGAGCATGCTGGTCAAAGCCTGCATTAGCACCTTCCTGTTGCTCTCTATACAAACTGCAGTGATGATTCACATAAACAGTTAATCTCAGGTAGGACTGCTGCTTATAAAAGACCACCTGCACCTTTTAATCTGGATCAGAACAGGGCAAGTCCAATTAATCCGGTTCCTCTGACCCTTCTTTACTTGCCTGACTTCAACATGTACATCAACATCTGCTGTGTTGTTAGCAGTCACTCTGAATACAAAACCAAGGCCTGAGGCACCTGGTACATGTTTACACAGTCATAACGCCACCAACCATGTCCATAAGCAGAAAACAATGCACTGAAAGCATGCACACATATAATCTCCCAGACATCTGCCACGGGATGAAATAAAGCATTCATAAGCGTGGCAAAGATGCCGTTGCCCACTCGAAATCTACATCTGTAGTCTGCAGCTGCCAGCAGAGAAGGCAAAATGTATTGAAGTCTCAGTGAAAGCATGCGCCCTGTTCAAAAACAAGGCAATCCAAATAGCACCAGACACCTGCAGTCACACAGGAAAGGTCAAATCAATCTGTTGTTCTCACGTATTGATGGATAAATCTCGGGTCACTGGTGCAGAAGACGATGACGGATTATAAAATTGTTGAAACAAGAAAAAGAGAACAAAGATGCTTCGTTCGTTTGAGAAAGCTGCGATGGATGACTCCATTACATGGAGTCACACGGTAGCCAACAGCAACTGCTTTGCACCATAAACAATACAATAACAGCGCCAAATGCCTTATCCTAGCCCTCAGACAGCATCCGACTGGATTTTTCATATCCTCTTGTTCAAGTGTCCATAGAAACGGTGGGTTTTATGACTCAGTATAAATCATCCGAGAAGCATCGATCAAATGACCATTGATCTGCACATTTCGTTGTTAAAACGCAGGATTCTGTTGGGTAGATTATTAGTCTCATTTTTCTCCAGAGTGGCGTTTCAAACCTGACTTGTATACTGCTGCTGACTGGCTGTTCGATCAGCAATCAGCAGTGTTTACTATGTGACCCAGGGCTACTTATGGACTGAACTCTCACCACTAAGACTCTAATATAGGTGCTCATAAAACCATACTGAGCCCATCCGCAGGCGAGGACTGCAATAATTATTGCAAAGGACTATATTAAAAGGAAAAAAATCCTGTTTAATAAATACATGATCTCTCAAGGGGGGTTTCGGAAGTACTCAGCGAATTAATGAACATTGCAATCGATGCTTTGGGATTCAAAGGCGCTATTTGCAATCAGCTTCATTTTAGGAGAGATCATTGATGAGTTTATTAAATCAAAGGTGCTGAACGCCTGCAGAGACAGAACTGAGGCATAGCACCCACAATGCCTGCTTTATTCTTTTGCTTTCTATTGACAGGTTATTGAAACAGAACGGAAACCGAGAGCATGTGGGCGACGAACCCCACCATCCAGCCTAATTAATTCTGCAGGGAGGTAATGATTTCCTCTACCCGCAATGGGCTTTGTTATAAAGACAAACTTTTATAAACCTAATGGCAACAGAAATAATACAAAGAAATGAATAAAGATGACTATGCAGATCTCATCCTCTAAGTTTGCATCACCAGTTTAGGCCATCAGAGGAAAAACGACTGCATTCACACTGTGCACCTGCACTGTGGGACTCAAGAGCGCTCTCTGCACATCAGACACTGCGCTTCCATGGGCGGCCAGCTCATGCATGACATGATAATTGCTCAGCTTCTGGTTATTTAGTGATAAATCCTCCCCTCTTGTTATTCCCAAAATGGTTTGTCATAACATTTGATTCATCCCAGTTGCTTTAAAATTACCCCTTTTTTCTGGAAGGCAATCTACACAAGTAAGTCCCTTGGTAAGTTCCATGAAATAGTCTTACCACAGTTCAAAATTGATTCTGTAAACCCAGTGGGTTATTCATCAGAATATGTGATGAGCTAATGGACAAAAAAACAACATGTCCACTCTTCAAGCACACTGAAAACGGTATGTATAAACCCTGCAGTGTTGGGGAAACTAATGTGAAACGGCAGCTGTAGTTCAATATTACAGTCAAGATATAGTTGGCTAAAAACACCAAAGCTATTTAAGGGAGTCAATGTCAGACCATCATAACCATCAGATAATTTATTTGCAATAAGAGCAGGAAAACAATTTGGATCAAGTGTTGGTATTTTTGGAAACAAGAAAACAAATTATTATATAAATATATCTATAATGTAGTTCACGCATCTGTATAGTATAACTTGAAAGGCTAATTTTAAATGACTTGTTTTCTGAACTGGTTCATTTAAATGAAGAGTCCCAATAACCATATCACTAAAATGAATCACAAAATGAATCACTAAAAATCAGATTTTCAAATGATTCATATGAAAGAGAGAAAGAGGCAGGCAGGTGTTGCTACAAAAATAAAATAAAATTAAAGCTGCAAGCAGCGATGAAAGGGCCTTTGCACCCTTGCCACCGCTACCCGCTGGCTTTAGGAAAACAGAACATGGTGGGCAAATATAGGAGGACTACGTCAGTCATTTGTATTTGCCACACTTCCTGCTACCAGCTGGTGGTGATATGAGTATAACTACATTTTGGCATGTAGATGTCTTCAGGCAAGGGCACTTATCAAACGTGAAGTTTGGGGCAGATTGGACATTGTATGCTTGAGTTACAACAACTTCCTGTTTCATGACGATAATAGCATGATTTAGCGCTCAGCTAAGTGTTGCTAACGTGTTTTAGAATATTTGTAGCATGTTTAGCACCCAATTGCATTTTTAGTATGTTTGTAGTAGTGCATCACAGTCTTAAACACGACACTTCCTGTTGCGAGTGGGTGGTGCTATTACTATAATTGAATATTGTCATGTAGATGTCTTCAGGCCAGGACTCTTATCACATGTGTGAGGTTTGAGGCAGGTTGGACATTATATGCCTGAGTTACAACAACTTCCTATTTCATGGTGAAACATCAGACTTTGTAAGGCCGCCACAGACACGCCTTTCAGCGAAAACTCAAGATCTTTAAAGTCCTTAAGATTAGACTGACCAAATATGATGTTTATCTGATAAAATCTCAAGGTGGAGTTTGTTAAAGTACAACGTCTAGAAATGGCAAAAACTGCAAAACATTTGCAGAGAAAATTCAAAATATATTTTTTGTAGGTATTGGGATGTTACATCTGTCTACCCGATTTCATACTTGTACGTGAAACATAGCGTGAAGGACGCTTAATTAAAATTTTGTAGGTGGCGCTATCAAGACAATTTGCCACTCCTAATTCTGAAACCCATATCAGACGTAAATTTTCACCACTTCTGACACGTGTGCAAAGTTTCATGAGTTTTTGAGCATGTTCAGGCCCTCAAAAATGTGATTAATTTCGGAGAGGAAGAAGAATTGACCAAGCAATTACAATAAGGTCCTCGCACCATCAGTGCTTGGGCTCCAATAAAAAAAATACTGCATATATGTACGAGCGAGTATATAATCTGAACAATCTGTCAAAAGAACAACAATATTTCTCCAATGTAGTCAGGGAGACCCGGGCAATTGTAACACACAAAATGTCTTCAGTCACAAACAAGCTATAGAGTGATGACACCTTTCAGCACATACTGTATTCAGTAGTGTTCCCTCTCTGGCTGAATTTTTTTTTTTTTTTGTCACTTTACATAAAAATTTGATGTCCAATATTTTTCTTCTGCTGTTTAAAATGTTAATGCCTTTGAATTTAAACATATAACTTCTTTACTGCTAGTTTGTTGTTAAAAAGATGTATGATATATATATTTCACAAGTTCACACTTACATATAATTAAATAGAGTAAAGGTTAAGCGTATCTGGCGTGCTGTCCGAGGGGAGGGCTCCAAGCTCGGAATTTGGGCCCAAACCCAAAGAACTCTCCCGTCCCAGGTTGGGATAGGAATAGTTATAATTGAGGAGATTGGGTGGAGGAGGGATGCTGAAAAACTGGAACAAAGGTAAGTCTGCTGTATATTCCTCTTATCTTGTTAATTGAGCTGATTAACTGAATATGCTCCTCCTGTGTTACTTAGGTTAATTATCTGAATGTGCTCCTCCCAAACTTTGTTAATAAAACATCATATAGACACGCTGAAAGACAGCTGATGAATTTGTAATACCCAGTAAGTTATGAAGGAAATGCAGTTGCCTAATTACAGAAGATTAAAATATATTCAAATAGCTTTGAATATAAGAGCAAATCACAGACGGATGTTCCACTAGCCAGCTCTGCACACAATGTTGAGTATTATGTAATGTATGTAATGTTCAACAACTCAGCTGTGAAAATAATCAACCAATTTAGAAATCATAGCATTCCTAACTCTAATTTATAATTCCCTAGTGTTTTCTTTCGGTTTCTAGTCCCAGAACATAAAATGAACAGATGAAAGGAAAAAGAATTTAAAATATTAAAAACACATCACTATTAATCACCTTCAAATAGCGGGCAAACCATGCACATCCATGTGTAAAAACACACATGCTTTCTGTCAAAGCAGAGACGGCCATGCACATTTACATTTGTAACATTTTCCTGAAAGCCTTCCCGTAATCACCCCGCTCATTAGTGTGCTTATGCGCTGGCATATCTCTGGGGAGACACCAGAATGAGCAGAGTTCTTCTATGCTGTTTACTGCACTGCACATCAAACACTGCACACACACAGAGCTGGAAGGTCTTCTGGGAACCTGGACTTAGCTTTCCCATCATGCACCGCTGCCCACTGCCCTGCTGCTCTCTCCTGAGTGGTGTAGTGAGGCAGGGAGCCTGTGTCTGACCGCTGAGCGTACAGAGCTTCTGGGACACAAGCACCACATATAAGCCCAGGCAATTCTGTGGTGTTTTGCATATTTTGAATAATGTATGTCAATACATTAGAATGAATTAAGTAGTAAACTGGACCTGGTCTTCACTAACAAAAATAGTTATTAAGAGCATATTTATGGGTCAAGATCCTGGATTATAAAATTCATTCCGGTCCTCTAATTTGATGGCTCAGCAGCATCCCGAGGGGGCTGATATACAGTTCAACAGGACGTTTCACTGGTTGTATCATTACATTTGTCCACTTTTTCATGGTGTTTCAAAGAGAATTTTAAAGGGGTGTGGAGTGGAAGTGGCAACATCCATGTAGTTTTTGGACCAACAGTATGACTATGAGTGTGATTTTTCTATTATCTGATGGTCCAATAAACAAGTTAAAGGGATAGTTCACCCAAAAATGAAATTTCTGTCATTAAGTACTCACCCTCATGTTGTTCCAAACCCGTAAGACCTTCGTTTATCTTCGGAACACAAATTAAGATATTTTTGATGAAATCCGAGAGCTATCTGAACCACACATAGGCAGCAACGTCATTGCACTTTTCAAGGCCAAGAAAGGTAGCAAAGACATAGTTAAAATAGTCAACGTGACTACAGTGGTTCAACCTTAATGTTATGAAGCGATGAGAATACTTTTCGTGTGCAAAAACAAAGCAAAAATAAGGACTTTATTCAACAATTTCTTATCTTCCCTGTCAGTCTCCTATGCTGTTTACGTTATAGACACAGTGCAGCGCTTCCGAGTTCTATGTCAGAACGCCGACTCAGCACGACACATGCGTGTGATGCTGACGCAGCCAATACTGAGACGCCATTTTGACGTAGAACACAGAAGCACCGCACTCCGTCTACAATGTAAACAGTGTAGGAGAATGACAGGGAAGAGATGAAATTGTTGAATAAAGTCATTATTTTTGTTTTGTTTTTGCACAAATGTATTCTTGTCACTTCATAAAATTAAGTTTGAACCACATAGTAACGTGGACTATTTTAATGATGTATTTGCTACCTTTCTGGGCCTTGAAACGTGCAATGACGCTGCTGCCTATGTGTAGTTCAGATACTTCTCGGATTTCATCAAAAATATATTAATTTGTGTTCCTGAAGATGAACGGAGGTCTTACAGGTTTGAAACGACATGTGGGTGAGTACTTAATGATATAAATTTCATTTTTGGGTGAATTAACCCTTTAATTTTGACACTGCCAGTGAAGGTGTTTATTTTTGCTCTAATAATGAGAAAGTTCAAATGATTCAAATATAAATGATTCAATGACTCTAATGACTCATTGACATTCTCAAAGACAGTCATTTGTTTCATTAATGAATGAATCATTGTTTGAAAAAATTAGTTGAGTAAATGACTCAATTACTCACTCAAGGCCAGTCATTTGCTTCATTCCTGAATGAATCAGTGTTTCTAATTATTTAAATTGGTTCAGTAAATGACTTAGTGACTAACAGACAGTCACTTGTTTCATTCCTGAATGAATCTGTTTTTGAACTAATCGTTTTAGAGCAAATAATTCAGTGACTCACTCATGGCCGCCTAATGGCGTAACAGTAACAACCTGCAGAAAGAATCACTGAAAAAGTGCTGTTGGGCTCTTATATCAGTTCTCCTGGAACGCCGTTCAGACAAATTTGTGTAATTCATCAAATTTGAGAACCAGAAATAGCTGTGGAATATATTGTTTAATTATAGGATTACTGTTGCCATGTGGTTACTCTGAGATAAATTCAATGAACTTGATCTCTCTGTACGAGTTGATTTATCTCTTGTACACATTTCACTATGTATAGACCATGATACAAGTCATCTACGCACGTGGTCTCCTTTTGACAGCTTCCACCTTGCCTTTCCCTCTCACACCTACCCAGTGGGGCCACCTGTCATGGACAAATGGAGGTTAGTGGTGGGACTTGTACGTAAAAGCGTATGCCTTTACTGTCAGAGGGATGGTGGGCTATGAGCACTTCTGCTCACTGACAGCTCATGATGGCTGTACACACAGACATCTGTCACATGGTAACAGCACGCCCTGTCCTTCACCGGTCAAGATGACAGGCCCTTGGGGCAACTTTCTGCAATAAGCCTTTTCTTAAATTACACCTAGTGTTGTGGAGTGAGAACTGGTTGCATTTTTGAAAAAAAATAAAATAATAATTCTAGTACTTAATGGTCTTCATGACATTCGGTTTTGTTAATGTAGTTCCAAATGTAGGTTCGGGAGGAGCCTAAACATTCAGTCCTGTCAATCATCATTACGAGCGTATACAGGTCCTTCTCAAAAAATTAGCATATTGTGATGAAGTTCATTATTTTCCATAATGTAATGATAAAAATTAAACTTTCATATATTTTAGATTCATTGCACACCAACTGAAATATTTCAGGTCTTTTATTGTTTTAATACTGATGATTTTGGCATACAGCTCATGAAAACCCAAAATTCCTATCTCAAAAAATTAGCATATCATGAAAAGGTTCTCTAAACGAGCTATTAACCTAATCATCTGAATCAACTAATTAACTCTAAACACCTGCAAAAGATTCCTGAGGCTTTTAAAAACTCCCAGCCTGGTTCATTACTCAAAACCCCAATCATGGGTAAGACTGCTGACCTGACTGCTGTCCAGAAGGCCATCATTGACACCCTCAAGCGAGAGGGTAAGACACAGAAAGAAATTTCTGAACGAA
>RJVU01067793.1:6347447-6430753 GCA_003731715.1 Anabarilius grahami | reverse complement strand
CATCAGTATTAAAACAATAAAAGACCTGAAATATTTCAGTTGGTGTGCAATGAATCTAAAATATATGAAAGTTTAATTTTTATCATTACATTATGGAAAATAATGAACTTTATCACAATATGCTAATTTTTTGAGAAGGACCTGTATAAGCAGCAGTCACTGCGTCATCCCAGTGCAATTCTTCCAGCATCCCTCCTCCTCCCCATCTCCTCCTCTATTTCTCTTATTCTCCCTCTATGCAGTATATAGGGGGGTTTAACTCGGAGCTAAAGCCGAGCCTCGGATTCAAGCCTCCATCGAGGACAGCAAGCCAAGTTTGTTTTACCATTAACCATTCAGACTGAATGAGCAGGCAAACTTGTGAAATGGCTCCTGAATGGCTCCATTCTATCTTCACTGTGGAGGGAACACTGCACTAAAATACTTTGGACAGTGTTGTCTGCACAGCAGGGATCTGCCAATGCTGAATCTACAGCAAAAGAAATCATGTTTTAGCCGAGTTGTGGATTTCAGTCTAAATTGAATTTGATGAAGAGTTTTACTTAATGTACTAACAGAACTGTTAATGCAATTGTGAAATGTGTATTTTTTTTTTTTAAGATGTTAAAATATTCCTATCTTAATATACAGCTAGAACTATAAGTAAGCCACTGTGACACTATACATAAAGATTGCTCTGTTTGCTCTGTGAGCAATATTGGCTCAAACAATGGCATGAGGTTTTGGGCAGAACTCCTGTGGCCTCATGGGATAGTAAAGTGCCCATCGAATGTGCACTTCAGAATCTCGGAGGAAGTAGTAGGTAATCTGGGGACTTTTTAGCTACTGTTTTTCGAATACTATGTTTTCAGACATACTACTCTTTTGGCGTACTGTTTTTTGCATGCTATACAGTAGGGAAGTTTTCGATTTCGGATGCAGCGTATGTGTTTCGTCACCTAATGGGAGATGGGGGAGTATTCATAAAAAACTGTTAAATTTTTTTGTGATTTTATGTTTAAATTAAGCATAAATTCTACACTGCAGCTTTAAAAGAAGCAGAAGCTTACAATTACAATTTTCATCTCTACTTACTCTACGGTCACTGTGATTTTGCCATGTAAGACATGTTTATTGATCAACATATTTTGTTTATCCTGGATTAACATTACTGTTTGAAAATTTAGTCCTAACCCTATCCCTACCCCTAAACCAAATCTCACCCATAATTTATCTCTAAATCAGAGGGAAAAGATAGGTAAATAACAGTGATGTAGAAGCACCAAACCATGGCTACTAAAGGCGTATTTAAAACAGTTCATGTGACTACAGTGGTTCAACCCTAATGTTTTGAAGCGACAAGAATACTTTTTGTGCGCCAAAAAACTAAATAACAATTTTATTCAACAATATCTAGTGATGGGCGATTTTAAAACACTGCTTAATGAAGCTCCGAAGCTTAACGTATCTTTTGTTTCAAATCAGTGGTTCGGAGCGTGTATCAAACTGCCAAAGTCACGTGATTTCAGTAAACAAGGCTTCGTTACGTCATAAATGTTTTGAAATTTCAATGGTTCACCACTGGGGGGCGCGACTTTGGCAGTTTGATACACGCTCCGAACCACTGATTCGAATAAAAAGATTTCCAAACTGTAGTCACATGAACTGTGTTAAATATGTCTTTAGTAGTTTTCTGGGCATCTCAAAGTTTGTCAATGATCTTGCTGGCAATGGGACCTCACTGAGCCATCGGATTTCATCAAAAATATCATAATTTGTGTTCCGAGGATGAACGAAGGTCTTAAGGGTGTGGAATGACATGAGGGTGAGTAATTAATGACAGAATTTTCATTTTTGGGTGAACTAACCCTTTAATCTAGAGCAGTGGTTCCCAAACTGGGGAACGCGTACCCCTGGGGGTACGTGAGGTGACAAAAGGGGGTAAGCGAACAAAATGCTGAGTAGTTCATTTAATTCTACCTTAAAATAATATTACAATCGATCATGTATTTCTAACTGCCAGAATGTCGTAAATCCAGTACATTTAATCAAATTACCTCATCATTTGCAGTCAAAAATGACTGTATCCACACAAGCAGCATGCATATGATAGTTTGCGTGCAGTCTGCTGCCTTACATCGCGCTAAATTACTGTCGTTCTCGACAATGCACCTTTGTAAAAGTGGGGATTTAGCTCTTACTCGCATGAAGAACAAATATAGACACAGATAGTGAATACATTTCGATTTAAGACTTTGTATTCTCTGATACAAAAACATACCTTGTGTTAGTTCTTGTATTTAATGATGATAACGAGCAAGAACGCAATAAAATGTACATTTTAAACACAGTAGTAGCCTATTTACTCTATTTTGCAATGAAATAATAGTTCTAACGAAAACCACAGCAGAACTACAACACAAGTCTGTGTTTCGCGAACAATTCTGCAGCTTTGAACGAATCGTGAGAGTCAATGATTCAATGATTCATTCACAGTCACTTGCTTCATTGCTGAATGAATGACTCGATGACTCACTCATAAAAACAGTGACTTGCTGCCACCTACTGGCGGTTTTAGTTTAATATTTAAATGCTTTACTTAGTTTTACCATCATTGAATATTTCTCTATTGAACATTTTTTATTTAAAACATTATTTTATAAAATTATTCATAAAGGTAAAAAAAAAATACACTGGAAAATCAATTTAGGGGGCAAATATTGTCCCTTAATGGTAAAGGTGTGACTGCAATCGAAGTGGAAGAGAGGGGGTACGTGGAAAGATGGTAATCCTTTCAGGGGGTACTCCAAGCTAAAAAAAATTGGGTTCTGTTTGTGTCAGAAAACCTGCAGAAAGTCAAACTCACAATAGGCTACTTTAACAAATGGAGATAAATGAAGACTACCAGTGATTTCCTGAAACACATTGAGGTTACAGATTAAGTATACAGATCTGCTAATGTCTTTAGTCTTGCAAGAGCATTTTTACTCTGTCCTTTGAGCATTTTCATTATGCTAAGTATATTAAAAGCTTTCACCTCTGAATTACAGTGAAGATGAAAAGATGATTTACTTAGAAATATGACAGAGATAAAGAGTGCTACAGGGCCTACTTTTGTAAGATATGATGCTACAGAAAGTCATTTTTGGACATGAATATAGGACGACTTAATCTGTTCACAGAGCCAACCATGAAATGAAGATTAATCTTCCTTTCCTTTTTTTAAGTTGAGTACCCTGTCCATTTTTTATTTAGATATTCCTGCAGTTTAGAAAGCTCAGATGACAGCATGTATGAGGCAAGCAAAACTGCAACAAACTCGTATAATGGATCGCTGCGCCAGCACAGCACCTTTACATATCTTTCCTGTAGCTCAGTGGTTAGAGCGTGGCACTAGCAATGCCAAGGTCATGGGTTCGATCCCAGGGATTGCATATACTCAGATACGTATGTATAGTATAATGCAATGTAAATCGCTTTGGATAAAAGCGTCTGCCAAATGCATAAATATAAATGTACATATCAGACAGTAGAAGTTTCTGAGTAAACAGTGATTTTCGAGCTGCGCTTGCATCTACTTGATCACAATGGATCTCCTGGTCAGTCTCAATGTAAGAGGTTTGAAGTAGCATATTTCCTGAAGTATAAGGGGGACTTAAGTTAAACATTAAAGAATTAGTTCACTTCAGAATTAAAATTTCTTGATAATTTACTCACCCCCATGTCATCCAAGATGTTTATGTCTTTCTTTCTTCAGTTGAAAAGAAATTAGTTTTTCAGAAAAACAAATTGCAGTTTTGATGCAGCTTTAAAGGGTTATACACAATCCCAGACGAGGAATAATGGTCTTATCTAGCAAAACGATCTGTCATTTTCTGAAAAAAAAACCAAATAAAAATGTATATACTTTTTAACCACAAATGCTCATCTTGCACTAGGTCTGCGATGTGCCACGCATTATGTAATCACGTTGGAAAGGTGAACTCCATCTCATTTTCTCCTCCAACTTCGAAATTGTCTGACATCATTGTTTTACTTTTTTTTTGTAAAGGCCATTTGACTTGTCTTTGCACATTCGCTTTGTAAACACTCGCTTGATACTTCCGACTACGTCACGCATGACCTTTCCAACGTGATTATGTAATGCGTGGCGCATCACAGAGCTAGTGCAAGACGAGCATTTGTGGTTAAAAAGTATATAATTGTATTTTTTTTAGAAAATGACTGATTGTTTCGCTAGATAAGACCATTATTCCTCGGCTGGGATCGTGTAAAGCCCTTTGAAGCTGCATTGAAACTGCAATTTGGACCTTCAACCTGTTGGTAGCCATTGAAGTTTACTATACGGAGAAAAATCCTGGAATGTTTTCCTCAAAAACCTTAATTTGTTTTCGACTGAAGAAAGAAAGACATACATATCTTGGATGACATGGAGGTGAGTAAATTATTGGGACATTTGAATTCTGAAGTGAACTAATCCTTAAAGTAAGTAAGAAAATCAGGATTAAATGGCATAAAGCTCACTTACTCTAAGGCAGGGGTGCCCTTCCTGGAGATCGACCTTCCTGCAAAAGTCCAGCTCCAACACAACTAAACCAGCTAATTAAGATGCTGCAAAGTTTTATTACAGCTACCTAAAATAACATTAATTAAACAGGAGAAAACTGAGGGAAGACAATTTGTTGCTCTGTTAAGAAGAGTTGAAAGTGTCTAGACAGATGACTCCCCCTCAGAGGAAAAGGAGACTGACTCATTAAATCCCACTGTGAGGCGAAGACAGGGATAACTTAAGACAGATTAATGCCAGAAACAAGACCCATTACCACTCTGAACAGGGGAAAAAAAAAGAAAATAAATCTGACAGAATAACTCTAAGAAAAGGGTAGTATCTAGAAAGGTGAATGGACTCATCTCAGCACTTCTTCTGCAAACAATGACAGCCATGACTGAACAAAGTGTGCCTGACTAAATGCAAGTGACAATTAAGACAAAACTAGCGACCTGGAGGAGTTACATGTGAGTCTAGCTTTTTTCTGCCTCTGCAAAAACAATCAAAATATGAAATCATGATGAACTGGACAGGGACAATCTAAGTGGTTTTAGTGTACTAAAAGCAAACATCCTTAATTAAGTGAAATGTCTCACATGCATTAGTAGAATATAAAAAGCAAATGATGTGCTTTCACAACCTCCGCTATGATAGTCCATAAATTACTTTGAACCGCACAACTTGAAAAAAAAGAAAAAAAAGAAAAAAGGAAATGGTATGAATTATTAAGCCTTTCATTCATAAGCAGGAAACATCTCACAAACATTTCCAAATGCCACCAAAAGGGTCATCATCTTCCCTGACTGAAAGAAAACAAATGATATAAAAGTAGATATGTAGGGGCATAATAGAACAGATCGTATGCTTTTAAATAACAAGGGGGTGGATATTAATTTAGTATCTAAAATGCCATTAACTTCATTACCTGTTAAGTATGTGACAAAAACTATTATTGGCCCATTATGTGAAAAATGTATAAACAGAAAGCAGCCATTGATCTAAAGACTTCTATCTCCATGTTTTATTAAAAAAAGTATAAGAATTGAGTTAAATTAATCAAATTAATTCCTAAAAATCAACCATTTAAAATGTGTAAAATTAGCAAACAACATTACAAAAACCACAAACTGACATAAAAAGCAAAGTGTTGAACTGCCCAACTAAATGAAACAATGATCAACATAATGGTGACCAAACATTTTCAATAAAATCAACATTAACATCTAAACCTCTGTTGATTCTTGTGTTTCTCTTTCCTTCAGTGATTCTGCTTGTTATCATCAGGTGTCTTCAATGTTGGCAATAAAACATAGTTCATAATTCATCTTTGACGTCTGTCTGTTATTCAGATATTTTTGTTTAAATTTTACCTGTTTTAAATGGTTGACATTTAAGTAATTAATCTGATTAATTCTAACTCAATTCTGTTTGTTGAATTTAATTAATAATATTACTTGTAATCTGTTGCCAAAATTTTATGGAGTAATTATAGCATATTACTTTTTACAATGTAGATAGATAGATAGATAGATAGATAGATAGATAGATAGATAGATAGATAGATAGATAGATAGATAGATAGATAGATAGATAGATAGATAGATAGATAGATAGATAGATAGATAGATAGATAGATAGATAGATAGATTTTGGAAAACCAAGTGGTACAAGATTTTCTGTACTTGTCAAAGAAAGGCCATTAATTGATATTTTATAGCACATTATCCTAGCAATGTGCTGATATCCTGCGGCAGGAGCACGAGCAGTAAAATCCCCAACACTGGAGATCCAGATTACACACTATTGTCTTTTATGAGGTCTCTTTGCACAAGGCAACAAACCCAGGACCCTTTAGCCTCCCCGAGTCTCCTGATGTACTGCAGATTTGGCCAGTTATTCATCATTTGATCTGCTCAAATCGCTCTGCCTCCCACACTCTCAAAACGTCAAACTGATTCATGTATTCATTATCCAGCGCCGAGGATGCATGCCTAAGCTCGTACACTCTCTTTCTCTCCCGGTCCCTATATCTCGCTATTCTTATTCGTCTTCTTCCTCCTCCTTATCTCCCTCTGTCTCTTGTTCTCCCTGGCTCACACGCAGCTGCTTTATGTTTCTGCTTGGTCTCATGTTTCTCCATAAGAAGAGGAGTTATAATGATCCATGTCTCCGAAGACGTAGTAGATAACAGACTTTCCCTGTGAACGTAACCGATAAGCTTAACCAGCTACTGTAGCCTTATCAAAGGCGATCTACTGCTTTTCACATGCATCTTGGGTAGAGCTAGCATGCTGCAGAAGGGAAGCACATGTTCCACAGACTTCACTGGATGTTTGACCAGAGTAACCTTGGCGATAAGAGAACAGCTGCAGGGCTGATCCAGGATGGAGGGGAGTATCCTTTGAGCTGGGTGTCCTCTCAAATCTCATGTCTTATATGGCCTCCCCTTCCCCCTTAACTCATGTCCCGGAGAGGAAGTGTAGCTCCGTCAGCTTCACTGTGAGCACAGCTATATTTAACGCCCAATGAAATATTTATCCTCAAGCTGAGACACAGGAGGATGTGCAGAGCCAGCATAAATGGGAGGGGACTGAGAGACAAGAAAGTGAAAAAGAGACGGGGTGAGGAAGTGCTGGGATGAGGGGTCTGGATCGCCTGCACAAAAAACATGTCAATTCACAAAAGCAGAACTGACAACTGTGTATGTAGCTATTTGATTTGCTGCACTTGCTGTACTTTCTCCTTTTCAGATTTGTAACTCTTTTCACACTCATTTAATTCACCCAGCAACAATGTCCAATTGTTTCAAACTATATATTGTTTAATAGCATTCTGTGATGAAAAAAAGAGAAGAAATTAAATGGCCCACTTCCTTTGTATTGCTAAGAATTAGCATTTTCTAAAAACACACCTTTAGCACAATGTGACAAAATTACAGCTTGATTGTAAACGAAGCACAAAAAATTAGTGATTAACTGTGAATTTTGTTTTCCTTCAAAACGTATAAGCCTTATTAGTCTTATAAGCTCTTCACTGACACTGTTGTCTCCTTGGTAACAAAGTACACTTACTTTTGAAAGGTTTTTGATAAAATTACGTGATTATTTCACACTAAAGTAATCATTTAAAATATCATAATTAAAGAAATAAGCCACTAGAGACTGTGTGTTACAGCTAATTTACCATGGCTATACGGGCTATTCTTATGATTTTACAACGACTTAAAATTAAAAATATTCCCTGAGACACAATTTGCCTGTAGTAGAAGAAACACCCAATTGTGAATTCAAATTCATCTTTCGACAGAAGCAAGTGTCTTGATTAAACACACAACATGAATTACTTGATCAAAATTCTTTGTTCGTCCTGGAAAAATACTCTTTTGAAACAATCATAACCCTAATCCTAACCTTAAACCTAGCCCTAAATATCAGCCCCTCCCTAAAATCTGATTGGTTGGTCGCATTGTTGTTCAACAGGAACATGTCCTACTTGGCTAAATCACGTTAAGCTCAATGAAACACATATCATTTTGCATTCAGAAAGCCAGGTTTAAGATGAGTAACATTCGCAGCGTATCAACAAACAACATGACCTAGATCTTAAGTCTCAGATGAGCAATATATCTGAAACCAGGAAAATGAAACGGAAAGGACTGTCTGAATTATGAAAGCTCAAACCCTCTCCTGTTTGCTGTCATTGGGAAGCTAGGATAAAGGCAGTACTCCTCTACCGGTCTACAAAAAAAATTTTTTTTTTAAACGGATGAGACATACTGGAGTGGAAAGATAGCAACGAGTTACAAGTATAGGTGCGCTATGGTTATTTATTCTTTCTCCCTGTATCTGTCTCTTTTCATTTTCTCTTAGAGCACCAGACATATCAGAAGAGTGATTCCTCCACTACCCTCTGGAGTGAAATGTGATTCAGCAGTGGGCAGTGAGGTAGTGTATATTCTCAGCAGTGTATGTGCGTGAGAGAAGCAGCAAGCAGGGTGTGATGTACTGCTAGCAGGTGGCCTGGTTTTAGTATGCACGAAAGGATGGAGAGAGGAGTATGTGCATGCCAGTCTCAAAGTCTCTCTCTTCCTGTCTCTTTGCTCCCTTTCCCTTGGCTCTGCTCCCAGCATATGGCTCAAAGA
The DNA here is from genome assembly GCA_003731715.1 of Anabarilius grahami. Classification (NCBI taxonomy): domain Eukaryota; kingdom Metazoa; phylum Chordata; class Actinopteri; order Cypriniformes; family Xenocyprididae; genus Anabarilius; species Anabarilius grahami. Next base: position 6,422,084 of record RJVU01067793.1, on the reverse strand, counting down.
TGGGCATCCACAGGGCATGCATTAGGACCCACTGACACATAAACCAACAGGCCTGATGCAAGACTGACCACACTGACCTTTTTTTGCTCCAGATGACTGTGTCCAGTCCTTGCTGTTTGTTTGCTTGTGAGCATTAGCATCAGTGCACAGGCCATTCATGTGGGCGAGGTGATAATATTAATGTTAATTCATCAATTGAATCACAATTAATCGCACCTATATCGATATTTGCAGAGAAAAGCTCACGATTTAAGACATAACATTACATATCATGCCATCTGCTGAGAATTTTTTGCAACAGGCCACTGCTGTCGGGATGAAGGATAGTATTAAGATTTGGCCTCAATCTAATCTCCATGTTAGTATGCTCATCCAAACTGTGGTTCACTTGAATTCGTCCAAACAAACATATGAGGCGCCAGCTCTCTGGATTCCAGAAAAGAGGATTACAAGGCTGAAACTCAGCACACCCTCCACCCGTTTTCTGCATGGGCTGGGCAGATCCAATCATCCTGACACACTCTAAACAAGTGAGGGGTCACGCTCCCTGCCTCCTTGGAGTGTCTATCATGGGGCCCCTGGGTGCGGGTGCATTTGAGTGACACAGACTCTGAATGTGTGTGATCCTGTTTAACCTCTGTGCCCTGCCAAGAGTCAGGCTCCCTGCTTATTTAGTATGTAGACCTGTGACATTCATCCAACCACAGAGAATGAGAGATGGACTGCTGCCAGGCAACACAGAGGAGAGGAGAGGAGAGTAGAAGAGACGATAGAAGGAGAGGGAACAAAAGTGGAGGGGAAAGGAGGTGAGATAATAGAAGAGGGGTTGAGACGAGAGGAAAGGAGATGAGGAGGTTAGAGAAGAGGAGGAAACAAGAAGGGAGGAGAGGGAATGAGATGAGGAGAGGGAAAGAGAGGACACAAGAGGAGAACAGAGGAAGAGGATGAGAGGAGAGAAAATGGAGAAGAGGAGAAGAGGCTAGATGGGATGAGAGACTATAGGAGGAGGTGAGAGGAGAAATGAGGGAAAGGGGATGAAACCTGCGCACAAATCCCCAGTCAGTGGAAGATTGTGCGTACGTGCATCTCCACCTTGTCTCCTCCCCGAAATCACCATATATGGAGCTTACGACGCCTAGTTTTACTATGCATAACCTCATCTCCATTTCATTTCCATGCATGTTCCCATCCATGTGACACCAAGACACTGGAAAATGTTAAGATATGGACTATAAATGCCGTTTGTGCAATACACTACATTGATAAAAATCATCCAATATTTTCTTTATGTTTTAGAATAAATATATCAAAATATCCATAAAATTGTATAAAATACTTCAGATAAAGGTTTTAGAATAGAGTTGATTCATTCATTTCCACTGGCCAAATAGTATTTTAATTGTTTTAAACAATTCAAATCAAATTTATGCAGTTTTGCTGATAAGGTGAACAAATCTTTTAGGATGTTTATAGGCTATTTTTAGTGGAGACAGATAGGCCTACTTACACTGCGTTCCAAATTATTATGCAAGTGACATATCAGTAAGATTTCAGTAAAACAAACATTCAGATTTTAGTTTTTCTAAGAAAATGTTTGTTTGTTTATTTATCCATGTCTTTTAAGATAACTGGTATCAATCTCCTACAAAATAATTTGCCAGGTCTATGGAAACTTAGAGGTTGTTCCACATTATTAAGCAAGGCACAGTTCTCATGCAATATGGGGAGGAAGAAAGATCTTTCTGAAGCTGAAAAGCATGAAATGGTCCAATGTTGTGCAAAAGGCATGAAAACAACTAATATTGTGTGAAAACTGAATGGTGATTATCAAATTATCATGAGATTTGTGAGTGATTTAGAGCACAGCAGAACTCGGTCAGATAAAGGCTTATTAATGAAAGTTCCTGTCAAAAAAATTAATTGTATTAAAAGGGCAGCTATAAAAAAAAAAAAGCCAGTGTTGAGCAACAAACAGGTATTTGAAGCTGCTGGTGTCTCTGGAGTCTCAAGAAGCTCTCCATGCAGGCTGGCAGTTGTGCGTAAAGATGCATTTCAGCCACTCCAAACCAAACCTCACAAAGAGAAACATTAACAGTGGGTGTAGAAAAACATTTTCAAACAGTTTTATTGCTGTGGTGTTTTTTTGCAGCATGGGATAGTGTATAGTGCATTATATTTCAGAAGGCACTATCCTCCTTTTTATACCATAGCTGAAAATGACCAATTATGAACTCCACATTTCTTGCAAAAGTCATTGAAATACCCTCAGAGAACCTAAAGGCACCTTCCATCTCACTTCCCAATATTCCAGCCCAAATCATCACCCTCTAACTCCTTGCTGACGTCGCAGTCTTGTTGGAACATGGTGGCCATTCACCAACCATCCAGAAATCCATCCGTTTAGACCATCCATTGAAGTACGGCATTATTCAGTGAATAAAACTATTTAAAAATGAGTCTTCATGTATTTCTAAACCCACTGTAAATGTTTCTCTTTGTGAGGTTTGGTTTGGAGTGGCTGAAATGCATCTTTACGCACAACTGCCAGCCTGCATGGAGAGCTTCTTGAGACTCCAGAGACACCAGCAGCTTCAAATACCTGTTTGCTGCTCAACACTGGCTTTTTTATAGCTGCCCTTTTAATACAACTAATTTTTTTGACAGGAACTTTCATTAATAAGCCTTTATCTGACCGAGTTCTGCTGTGCTCTAAATCACTCACAAATCTTATGATATTTCGATAATCTCCATTCAATTTTCATACAATATTAGTTGTTCTCATGCCTTTTGCACAACATTGCACCATTTCATGCTTTTCATCTTCAGAAAGATCTTTCTTCCTCCTCATATTGCATGAGAACTGTGCCTTGCTTAATAATGTGGAACAACCTCTAAATAGGGTTTCCAAAGACCTGGCAAATTATTTTGTCTGAGATTGATACCAGTTATCTAAAAAGACATGGATAAATAAACAAACAAACATTTTCTTAGAAAAACTAAAATCTGAATGTTTATTCTACTGAAATCTTACTGATATGTCACTTGCATAATAATTTGGAACGCAGTGTAAGTAGGCCTATCTGTCTCCACTAAAAATATTTTTAAATATTTTTAAAAGGAAACGTGCAAATCTTACCGTTTTCCTCAAATTATATCCTTCAAATAGAGTGGTAACTGTACACCTCCGTGCAGCTGCGGTTGTACAGTAAGCTATTATCATTGGACCTATTCAAACTGGACAACGGACCATTCGACCACTGAATCCAGCAGTCTTCCATAATATCGAAGTAAAGTGTGCATCACTGATTGTCGTTCTTGCTAAAATATTTTGTCATAACATCTGCAGTTTAGTTTAAAAAGGAATTATTGTGCTCCTAGCGCTCCTCGCTGTCATTAAAACAGCGTGTCTAGCACATCCACTATCTAAATTCATATCACTTTTGTTTAACTTCTCCATAAATAACTGCGTAATGAAATTTCAGTGCTTATCGCCATTAGTGAAAGTGTAATATTAATATAAATGTGTATATCAAAATGAAAATGTGAGTTTCCATGCGAGTTTAAATGATTCTTTTATTTATTTAAATTGTTACTGTGAACATGCACTGTATTTATGATTATGACTCATAATGAGGATTTAAAGTGGTTTTCCTTGATCTGCCGTCAGTCCCTCAGCTCACAATTGGTGTCGCCAAACTGCTCTGTCTCCAAAATGTTCGTACGCATGGGTCTGAGTTTGCGTGGAAGTGCGCAAATTTTCCCGTCAAGTTTGTTTTAATAAATCACATCTTTTGCGTCGGAAGTGTTGTACGCACTTTCAGGGCCTGTTTTGTGCGTACACAAAGTTTTATAATTGAGGCCCCAGGAGGTGGGGAGAGGAGAGGAGAGGAGAGGAAATTGGAGAAAAGACAAGATGAGAGGAGGTGGTCGATAAGACCAGGAGGAGAGGAGAGGAGAGGAGAGGAGAGGAGAGACAAGATGTGACAAGCGGAGGTGGTCAAAGATACCAGGAGGATAGGATAGGAGAGGAGAGGAGAGGAGAGGAGAGGAGAGGAGAGGAGAGGTGGTCAAAGATGCCAGGAGGAGAGGAGAGACCAGGAGGAGAGGAGAGGAGAGGAGAGAGGAGGTGGTCAAAGATACCAGGAGGAAAGGAGAGACCAGGAGGAGAGGAGAGGAGAGGAGAGAGGAGGTGATCAAAGATACCAGGAGGAAAGGAGAAACCAGGAGGAGAGGAGAGGAGAGGAAATTGGAGAAAAGACAAGATGAGAGGAGGTGGTCGAAAAGACCAGGAGGAGAGGAGAGGAGAGACAAGATGTGACAAGCGGAGGTGGTCAAAGATACCAGGAGAATAGGATAGGATAGGATAGGATAGGATAGGATAGGAGAGGAGAGGAGAGGAGAGGAGAGGTGGTCAAAGATACCAGGAGGAGAGGAGAGGAGAGAGGAGGTGGTCAAAGATACCAGGAGGAAAGGAGAGACCAGGAGGAGAGGAGAGGAGAGGAAATTGGAGAAAAGACAAGATGAGAGGAGGTGGTCGAAAAGACCATGGAGGAGAGGAGAGGAGAGACAAGATGTGACAAGCGGAGGTGGTCAAAGATACCAGGAGGATAGGATTGGATAGGATAGGATAGGATAGGATAGAGAGGAGAGGAGAGGAGAGGAGAGAGGAGGTGGTCAAAGATACCAGGAGGAGAGGAGAGGAGAGGAGAGGAGAGGAGAGTTGCGAGTGGAGGAGATTAGACAAAAGGAGACAACAAAAGAGGAAAGGGGCGGAAAAGGGAGCAGATGAGGGCCAGAGATTAGGCAATGTGAGAGGAGACAAGATGAGAACAGATGAGAGGGGAGGTGACAAAAGGAGAAGAGACAAGATAGGATGAGAGCAAAACAGACCAGCCTATGAGAGGAGAAAAAGGAATAGCCCTTGTTGCTGTGCTCACTTTCTTTCTTAGTATCGCTCCTCTTCCCTCCTGCCTGAGATTTTCATTAACCAACAGCCCTGTGATTTACGAGCAGGAGCCCAGCTGAAGGTGGGGGAGTATTGCCTGTGTGCATATGCACTTCAGCAAACACACACAGACACCTCTGCTCAAATGCACACAGATGTGATGCTAAAAACATACCCTGAAACACAAACACACAATATATACTGCATCAGATTTGCATCAGTTGTGTTTCTCTTTTCGCAGTGGGCAGCTGCAATTATCTTCACTTCATTTTTTGATGAAGAACCGAAGATAAGATTTAATTGAGAGTACACAAATTTGATGAAACAATCTGTCTCTGAGTGGCTCACTTCACACAAATTTAAAGGTGAAGTGTGTCATTCCAGCAGAAACAATCAGAACTTTGAAAATAAGGACTGTTTTTAAACAAAAAACATCTTCCATTTTTCAGCTGGGTAGTCCCAGCCCAAAATCTACACTGCTGTTATGTTCAGCCAATTGCAATTCTGTTTGGTGCCACTAGTGCCACACAAATTACACACTTCACCTTTATGCTGCAATCATTTCAGTGAGAGAGCAAATTATGTACTCAGAATTGTGAAGCCCATCTTACATGTTTTCAGCCAACATCAAACCTGTTTAATCACATTTCAACTGTACTTATACAAAACAGAGTTACTTTAACAAAATATAAACCTGGCAGAAAGTACTGACTGATACAGCAGAGTAGGCCAAGCTGATTAAGTTGGCCGACATTTGGATATTTTTCAGAGATTACCAGCATTCACTGGCATCTGCTGGATATCCAGAGTCTAAGATTTAAGACTGACATTTCCTATTTTGAAATATTTAAATGTTAATTTAACTTCGACATTTATTTGTGCACTGCATTATATGACATCTTATTTTATTTACATTATACGAGATGTATATTACTATAGAATTTTAAATAAAATTTGTTTAATTGTATGGTTTTACCTACATCTACACAGGCCAGTACCAATACCACTATTAATATTACTATGAACTTTTTGAGGTGTCAAAGTGGTCGTTGCAAAGGCAGTCAATGGAAAGACAGACCTCTCTCAGATTTCATCAAAAAGATCTTAATTTGTGTTGCGAAGATGAACGAAAGTCATACGAGGTTGGAACAACATGAGGGTGAGTAATTAATGACAGAATTTTCATTTTGGGGTGATCAGACTGCTGTTTTTGTTTATCATTAATTAGCAACAATTACAGAACATGATCAATCTTACATCTTTTAATTTAAATAAACTTACAACAATCATCACATAAACCCAGTATAATTGATATCACATTAAGGCTTTGCCTTTATTTAGCATGAATAATGTAGTCCGTCAGCTCTCTCAGTTTGAAATTAAGAGCCTCTTCATTTTATTTACTTTGAAGCGTATTTTATGCATTAGTTTTCATGATAAATGAGTAATAAAATCACTAGTTAATATAATATTTTATATGTACATACTTCACATTCCATATTAATGGCATTAAAATTCAATGTTAAATATGGAGATATATTCTCAAAATAACAATATATACAACTGTGTGTGTCTGTGTGTGTTTATATGATTTGTGAGGACACAAATTTGTATAATGACAAGGCTATTACACTTGTATTACAATGTAAATGTGGTTTATGAGGACATTTCCTGAGTCCTCGTATTAAAATGTTTTATTAAAAATGTAAAAATGCAGAAAGTTTTCTGTGATGGGTAGGTTTAGTGTAGGGGGATAGAATGTACAGTTTGTACAGTATAAAAACCATTATGCCTATGGAATGTCCTCATAATGATAGGTGCACCAACATGTGCGTGTGTGTGTGTGTTCTTGTATACATGGTTTATGAGGACACTAATGTGTATAATGACATTGGTATTACAACGTAAACACTTCCTGTGTCCTCGTAAACCAAATGGCTTAAAAAATAAAACATACAAAAAATTTTTTTGTTTTTTTTTTAATTCAAAAAATGCAGACAGTTTTCTGTGATGGATAGGTTTAGGGGTAGGGGTAGTGTAGGGGGATAGAATGTACAGTTTGCACATTATAAAAACCATTAAGTCTATGGAGAGTCCCCCTAAACCACATATACAAGTATGTGTGTGTGTGTGTAGATAGATATATTCACATGTTCCAGATATAAGCATTGGATCAACTATTTGCTACTATTATAACTACTAGCAGATAATGAGAGAGAAATAGTTACTTATAAAGAGCAGAGAAACAGGCACAATTTAGTGAAAGAGTGCTAGTGAAAAACAGACCACTTCCTGGAAGGACATTTAAAAGCATTAGCCCTGACACACAAAATGTAGCTTCAGACTGAGGACCTGTTTTTCAAAATGGTTTCCACCAGAGCGCAGCACTCCTACTAGACATATTTATCAAAAATGTTCTGCTCTGAGGCATGTTGTGATTTTCGCAAAGCCAGCTCCACACTCTAACAAAAACATCCGTTCAGGGGTGGAGTGTATGAGTGACACAGTCAGATACGCCGGGAGATTTTGTGTCTGCATCACTCCGCCAGCTCTGAGGAGACAAATCGAGTTAATTAGCTTGCTTTTTCGAACCTCGCACCTGAAGTAGGTGTTTGCTTTTGTTCTGCGTAGAGCCGGCTATGAGTTTGCATGGGGAGCAACACAAACAGTCCTCCCTGTTCCCTTAATCTTGCTCTGCATGGAGCATTCCTATTCCACCTGAGCTCAGAGGTCTGTATGTTCACTCAGAGCTGAGATGAAATAGCTGCACTGAAACCATGTTTGCGAGCAAACAAATTATTTGGGGGGAAAATGAGATCTGTTCCTCAATTACATATCCGCCCCCCTTCAACCTGCCGCCATTGGTAATTGCTTTCCTTTTCATATTTTTCATATTCATACAAGGACAGGAGCTTTTGGAGCCCATTATTCACATGATCTGACATGGTTCTCTTCAATTTTTGTTCTCATCACTGTTACGCTAAACTCTGATATTGTGTCTTTTTATTATTTTCGTTTGCTTGCTTGTGGGGAAAGTGAAATCCAATTGAATTGTGGGTAAATGTCCACTACTAACTCTACTTGGAGCTTTGTGAATTTCGAGAGTCGTGCTTGAAACATTGGGCTTGATTTGTTCTAGCATTAGTTAATGAAGGAGGACATGTTTTTCCTACATTGTGCAATTTTGTGTTCCTCCTTCATCTGAGTGGGTACAAGAGGTGATAATCACCAAAATAAGACTAGCGCTGTCTCATTTTCCCTTGGAAACACACACACACTCTCTATGGCTCTCTTTACTCTCTCTAATTCAAGCTTTCTATCTGTTTCTAGCAGAAAATCAGGGTGAAGCCAGGTGCCAGCAGCCTTTACTGCAGCCATCAGTTCACAGCTGAACTCACTGCAGCAGCCGCCCATGATCCCGCTTTCATTTCTGCCTCTATCTGATAGGCTACACTCCACCGCAGCCAGTTCATATAATTAACCTGTCAGCAGGATCAACCTGGGTTAGAATTTGCTGTCCAATCTCATATTGAACCAAAACATTCTCACAGCTTCATCCAACCAGAGAAAGACACTTTAATTTCAAAGACCATCCCTGACCTGCTCTTCTCTTTGCTCTGCAGGCGCATGCTGCAATTAATCTATTAGTCAATAATCCAATAATCTATTAGTATTGGTCACTCTTTATCTTCTTTGGAACTCTGGACACCATCTTTGGTGTTCATTTTACTCATTCTCTTTGTAAGTGATCGATAAATTCCGCTAGTTTAATAGGCTGAAATAAGATAAAAATCGATCAGTTACAATTGGTAAAACACTCTCTTTATATTTTGAACTACAGACTTCAGCTATGCTGTTTGAGAGATTAAATGTAAAGTGAGTACCCTTACGAAAAAGAACTTTATTCAAGTGTGCTATTAGTATACTCCTTTTAAACTAAAAATAAGAAAGTATACTTACAGTCAACTTTTGATGTACTTCACAGAAATATACTTATCAGAAACATACTTAAAATTACACTTAAGTATACTTGACTTGTACTCACAGAAATGTGTAAGTTTATTTGACCTATTGTACTCAATCTTTTGATCGAGATATACTTAAAAATATAATTAAGTATAATTATACTTAAAGTATTAAGTATGTTTAAGTTGTGTTTAATCTCTTGATTGAGCAGCCTATTAAATACTTTTTTACATAGTTTTACATACTGTCTTATAAACTTACATTGTTTGAAAATATTGATTTATAAAGAAAACAGATGTTCATAATTCTGAGTAACTGAATTTTTGTGTAGGCTAGACCACATAGGAATTTACTTCAAATCTACTGTACTTTACTCTTTCCCCACCACAGACTGTATTTCCCGGCTATCCATTTTTTCAATGTTATACGGTAGGGGGCTCTATTACAATTCTTCTGAAAGAGGGCCGAATCTTCTGATCAAAACACAGGCAAAGAAGAAACAGAAACAAGCGTTGTAAGATTGCTAACGCAAATGTAAAACAACGTGATCATCAACATTATACATCAAGTAAAACGTTACCAAATGAAATGTTGAAGACATGAAGAGGAAACAACTGTAAAGCCTTGGGGGTGTTGATGGACTCGATCTACTCCATCTATGTTTTGATCATCGTTTAGAATCCCATCTGAAGTCTTTGACAAAAATGTGATTTTCATAGCTTTTTAAAAAAAAATATATATATATATATATTTTTTAATGAAACATCCATATTCAAGTGTTGATAAAAAAGGATGCATGAAGCCACAATAAAATGTTTTTTTTTAAATGAAAGTTAAAGCACAGTTAAAGTTATTTTTCAAGTATTAAAAAAAAATACCTAAACAGGAACATAGTAGCTTACTTGAAGTGCAAAAATAATATATAAACAGTAAACTGTAATTATGAAGTTATGTTAACTTAAAAAAAACTTACAAGTATACTTGCAGTGTAAAACTACTAAACTAGTTTAGTTTAAACATTATAAATGTCTTTACTGTCATTCTTAATTACATTTGAATCTACAAGCAAATAGCATAGTGACATGATGCTGTCATTTCTTTTTCCCATAAATGTAAGAGAAGTCTTACTTGTAAATCCCATTATGTTAAAATTACAGTTACTTATCTCATAAAAAAAATTATTTGCATTACAGTACAAGATTTGTCAATTTAAAAGCTAAATTTAACACCCAACAACAAATATTTAACCAAAATTTATATTTGAGCAAACTGCACTGCCTTTCTGTGCTCGCTTCATGAAGTCTGTGAAGTTTAACTGAGATATACTGTGTGGATGAGCCTTAATGCAAAATGGAAATAATCGTGTGAACGTATAACATTGCACTAGAGAAAAACACCTCTCAACAGCACACGCTCCTCAACTACAACCAACAAGAAACTTCTTATGAGTGCCTTTAAAGCATTAAACAACGTTCTCTCATGCTTTTGTCATGCGCTTTTCCCACAGCAGTACATTCTGTGATAATTAGCCATTATTCAAATGTGTTTATTCCACATAAATACATCACTTCAGTGTTGTTATTGTGAACTAAAACTAATTTTCATTAATTAAAATAATGCTAAAATAAAATAAAATATAAATATTAGATGAAAAACAAAGTCCTCCTGTGGTGAAAATCAAGTTTTTAATGTTGTCTATATGTCTGTGTTTTTTTAAATATATGCTTTAAGACAAACCATGTGCAAATTCATAAGTCAAAACCCTTGCTGAGTATTTTCTGTTTAAAACAGCAATGATCTAAATACAGTTTCAAGAACGCTGTTTGAAATCGCTGGTGTTTGTGACATCACAAACTTATGATGTTATGATAAACAATATGCCTTTCTCCACTGATGTTCTGAGTTGTTCAAAGCATTTGTAAGGATACTGATTTTCAGAAGGCAGGTGTCTGACTCGCGAACGAGAACATGGTTTGTGTAACATTAGCAACACATTATTAGCTGTTTGATAATGTAGTCAAGCAAAAAGCTAATCGTATTAATTACCGTCATGTGACCGACATTGTAAAAAGTGATACCATTGTGCAGCGTTTACCTCAGTAAGTTGACCAAGTGGATCTCTGAGCTTGTGCGAGTGAGTGGAGGTGGGGCTAATTAGCATATTCATATACTAAATGAAGCAAGGGTGTAGAGTTACATTCAAGCTATTTTAAGGCATGAAGATTTTTTTTTTTGTCATTTTGGTGATCAAAGATGAGTTTTAAGGGATAAACTTATACTAAATTGCAGTGTCATCTATAAAAAAAAAATGGCAAAAGCACAAAACTAAATTACTAAAACATCACTCAAAATATGAATAATAGTACTGTATACTATACTAAAATAACACTGCCTCACTTACGCCATAAATGCAAATAAGTTGTTGACTATTTTCATTATCAATTATTCAGAATTTTATCGATGAGTTGTTGCAGCCTCCCTCACTGGACCAGTGCAAGATCACAATGCATGCCGGCAAACTCAAATTGCAATATGGGATGGGTTTGTAATGGGAACAGTGTGCTGTGAAGCGTACAGGGGCACCTATGCGAGCGAGAGGATGGCATTACTTAAGAATGGAGAGCGAAAGAGTGACAGGCGTCAGGGGACACGGCACGGCCCAGACGTGTATGGGACAGCCAACAGAGGCGGGAAATTAGCGAGTGAAAACAGATCCAATGAGGCATGAAGGAGCCTCTCCTCTCATTCGCTGGCAGTAAATGAAGCTCTGCCTCAGCCTAACTTCAGTCACGAGGCCCCGGGGCCCAGGAGGACGAATGAATGAGATGCCCGACAGGCAGACAGGGGAAAAACAGGAATGAGCCTCTGTAGGGACAAAGCACAAATGTGTTTGTTTGGCAACCATGTTTGCTCTGACGGTGGATAGTTATGAGAAGCTGTCCCCATTGAATCTTCAACAGGGACGGCTAATGTACATGAGGGTTTTCTGTGTAATAGCACTCACGGGGGAGATGCAACATAACTGCGGCTGTAAACACGAGTGAACGTGCATAAATGCGCAGGCAATCGTGTGAATCAAAACTGATCTCTAAAGAAGGACAAATGCATGTCTATGCACTTATGCACATAATCACGTGCACTTTCTGCCACGCATTCCGCTCATTTATTGCCACTGATTGGCTATTACACATCGCAGTCATGATTATGAGGCTGACAGCGAGGAAGCTCTCAACACAAACAATGCAAAGCTGGAGGCAATTTATATCTTCCATATCATCATCATCATCACAGTTATGATTGCTCTAACCTTTAGGGGCATATGGGGGGAAAAGCGTGGTACTTGTTTTAATTACATCCACAGGGAGTTTGGTTAACCGCTCTAACTATTGTTGCTTTCTGTACAAATTTTTACTTCCACATCCAGACACAAGAAATTGGTGCCTCTTAATCTTTCATTTTTCTCTTTGCACCATCCTTTTTTATCCTCCACTTTTCTCCTGTTCACACAAACAGACAGACAAGCATACATACACTCTAAAAAATGCTGGGTTAAAAACAACCCAAGTTGGGTTGAAAATGGACAAACCCAGCGATTGGGTTGTTTTAACCCAGCGGCTGGGTTAAATGTTTGCCCAACCTGCTGGGTAGTTTTATTTAACCCAAATATTGTTTAAAAATTACTGTATTTCTTGCTTAAAATGAACCCAAAATATGTTGGAAATTAACATTTTATTAATATGTTTAATAAACAAACATTTATTAATACTTTTTTTGAATAATATTTAAACAACAAATGCTCATCTTTTTGATTATTATTGTTGCCTCTAGTAATTATGAGTCTGATTTTTAATTTCCAACCTATTTTGGGTTCATTTTTAGCCAGACATATAGTAATTTGTAAACAATTGTTGGGTTAAATAAAACTACCCAGCAGGTTGGGCAAACATTTAACCCAACTGCTGGGTCAAAACAACCCAATCGCTGGGTTTGTCCATTTTCAACCCAACTTGGGTTGTTTTTAACCCAGCATTTTTTAGAGTGTACACACACAAAAGATGCATGAGCACATTCTCTTTGCTTTATTATTTTAGGAACACATCTCTGTCTGGAGCCTATCCGTCATTTCCAGGAGGCCGTCAGTCTGGCAGGTCGATGACAAATGGCAGACACGATGATAGGCTGGTTGTTCATGCCATATGCCATGTGCACGTGTGTGTACATTGCTTGTGTGAGCAACATCTAAACTATCACTCAGCCTCTTCTGGCCTAAAGGGGACGGAACAACCCCTTTTGGTGATTTACTCAAATAGGATATGTTCCTTAAACATCCTTGATGGTCCAACATTACTATCAACTATAGGACTGTCAACTGAAGAAGATGAAATGATATGCAGATTAATCAAACTAAATGCATCTCAATATTTGTTTTAAAAAAAAAAGACGGGCAAAGAACTGAATAGACATTATAAAACATGATTTTTGAAAGTCAATATAGTATGTTCTATTCAGATTATAGGGTTAAGGTTGGGTTTATAGCTGAGGTTAGGTGCATGAACAACATTATCATCAACCTATTTCTAAATTATTTTAGGGGAAAGTTACTGAAATGCCCTCCATGACCAAAAGGATGTTGATCCTGCAGATGTTCTACTTTGGTAAATCACATCATGACAGTTTTGTGACCCGGCTCGAAAAAAGGACTCAAAAAAGAGGACAAAAACAACCATAAGACTTGTGCAGTAGCAGAGTCCTTCACAGTCAGACACCTCAGCACTGACTAACATTGACAGTTAAAGAGATTCAGTGACGGCTGGTGCTTTTCAAAAGTGCCAAAGCACAGATGTCACTTATCACTGGCAAAATGTGTACTCAGATGTAGTTCATTTTGATGTCTGTAATGTTGCTCCTAAAAGCTTCTCAAACTAACAGTTAATTTACTTAATGAAAACAATTGACAACTCAGAACAGTATTTTTATTATCTCAATATTTACAAATGGCACTAAGCAAGAGACACAATTATGCATACTTAAGTAAATGTGCTATGACAGACTTTAACTATGTTTCCCTCAAAGCACTCTGTGTTTGGTGGTGTTTTTAATTCCAAATGTTGTCATTTGTTGCAAAGTTCCATCTATTTAAGGATGGATGGAGGGACAGACGGACGGACGGACAGACAGATGGATAGATTGACTGATTGATTAATTGAATGATTGACAGATAGAGTGATAGAATGATTGATAAAACGATAGATAGAATGTTAGAACGATAAAAGAGATAGATAGATCGATAGATCGATAGATAGATAGATAGATAGATAGATAACAGATGGATGGATGAAACGATAGATAGATAGAGCAGAATTATATGATGACAGCAATACAATGATAGACAGAAAGATAGAAAAATACATAGATAGATAGATGGATGATGAATAGAATGATAGAATAATAGAACAATAGACTGACTGATAGAATACTAGATAGAATGAAAGAAGAATAGATAGAACGATAGAATGATCGATACATAGACGGACGGACGGACGGTTGGACGAACGATAGATAGATAGATAGATAGATAGATAGATAGATAGATAGATAGATAGATAGATAGATAGATAGATAGATAGATAGATAGATAGATAGAACGATAGATAGATAGAACGATAGATAGATAGAACGATAGAACGATAGATAGATAGAACGATAGAACGATAGATAGATAGAACGATAGAACGAACGATAGATAGAACGATAGATAGATAGATAGATAGAACGATAGATAGAACGATAGAACGATAGAACGATAGAACGATAGAACGATAGATAGATAGATAGATAGATAGATAGATAGATAGATAGATAGATAGATAGATAGATAGATAGATAGATAGATAGATAGATAGATAGATAGATTTCGAATGCTTTTAAACTGTGCTCTCACTACAGACTGGCACCAATGATGTGAGAACAGGAATGAAGTGACAACCAAACTGACACAGACATGCCTCCAGTCACAGCGGTCCTACTCTGAACCATAACGGATCAGGCAACTGTAACATGTTCCCAGTCAAACACACCTTTAGGGGCCAGAGCAGACAGGTTCGTGACCAATGCACACGTGGGACAATGCTTGACGTATGCAGGCTGACCAGTGTCGGCGCTCGAGTTTGCTGAATCAAAAACTGTCAAAGATCAAAGACACACACAGCAGTGACACACTGTCTAAGCCAACTGAAGCACCCCTATGGACAGTTCCCAGATGAGCAGGAACGCACTGCTTGAGCCACGGAATAAAACTGCTTACTACACTGGATTACTTTGCATCCCAAAGGTGCGGATTTGAGGCTTTGTATGAGAACACACCAAATCCTCACTGGATTTTCAGGACAATACAATATGTACTCATCTCTTCACCAATTCCTCTTGCAGTGCACAGCAGAGGAAACAACATGCTGCCTGCCATAGCTGAGTCATACTTTAAGTCCTTCTAACATAGTTCTCTCATACTGCTACTGTAAGTGAATCAAATCAAAGTTTATGAGATTTCACAAAAACACATTAAAATTGTAATATTTCATCTATCTGGCTTAAGACAAAAACAAGAAAAATTAAGTCTGACTGGATAAAATACTTTAAACTGGCTTCACAGCAGATACATAGGTATATATTTCAGTTATTTTGCAATAACATTCTTTTGACCCATTGTTCATTCTGTTATTTGTTCTGCCTGCAGCTGTGAACAGTATTATGTACAGTAATTTATAAAGAGAACATATTTTCTGAACTTCTAATCTATTTCACCTTGAATGTTGGACAAAAAGTTCAGTTAACAGAAAGCAGCCCTGGAGTCTCAATGTTATTCCAGTTCATGTTTGACTTACAAACACAAATCCTATTGTGGAAAGAGAAAGAAAAAATACTTTATACAGTAAAATATGACAGTATCGGTCGCTTATATAGTGCTGGATTTAATTTGGAGTTTTGAGTTTAATTTAGAGGTAATTTAGATCATTTAGAAAAAATTTTCTTAAGGAAAAAAATCTGTAAATAACGTAAACTATACAGGGAACCCTCTAACTTGGTACATTACTATACTATTTAAAAGTTTAAAAAAAGTTTAAAAGTTTAAAATTAACAACATAACCAAAACAATTGCATTCAATTGTTTCAATTCCGTTCATTTTTAGATATAATTATCAACACAAATAAAAGCAAACAAGTTGTATATAATTATTTATAAAACAGTTAATTCCTGTCCTTGATTCTGATTGGTCAATAGCTGTGGTTTATTCACGATAAAACACGGCTATGACTGCTTCACCCAACGGTTCTGTGTATCACTGCACAACACCCTTAGCAACCACTCTTAGCAACGTAAACTGTGTGTTCTCAATTGATATTGTTAATTGAAGCTTACAGTATTATGTAGAACTAGAAGAGTATTATGAGAAAGAGATCGATTGAGCGAGTTTATTACCTGCATTCAGATTTAGCATTTTCCTTCAGGTCAGTCCTATGTTCATAATAAAAAATCTGTTTAAATATCCAATGTATTATCTTGTCCTTTTAACAGTTAAGGGGTTTTCCCGTGACTGACAGTGAAATGTTCCATTTCACAACAATTCAGTCTTTTCAAAATAAAAATCTTCGCCACCGACTGACACGCTCATAAAGACCGTCTTTGTCGCTGTCTAATGGTGTAATAATGTTACTTCTGTTGCTGTTCACGGTCAGGGACTGTTTTTTCCAGCAGAAGGAAGGCTTTTAGTAAAGGTTTATGAAAGTTGCATTGATACATATTTTTGGCTTTAATATTTGTATTGTGTGGTAACCGTTTTATAAAAGCAATAAGGTACTCGACGCTAGTGCTGTATCGTGAATAAGTCACGACTGAAGGGGTTGCAAGCACTCCTCTCGTACCTTATTGCTTACTTAAATGATACATAAGACCATTTTATATCAATTTTCTAATTATATAATTATGTTTCTACTTCATTTCGTTGTTGAAATATGAACATTTACATGATGGCTGTCATAACTTCTTTTCATGACAAATTTATTTAAAGATACATTAAATAAGAAATCACAAAGAGGTCAAAATATTATGAATATATAATGTAGTATATACATTTAGACACACAGAATGGCTTTCCTGAGGTAAATCTTACATGAGAGATGACACAATTCAGCCCTAATATATATAGTAATGTTTCATATACACTCACTGGCCTCTTTATTAGGTACACCTGTTCAACTAACACAAATATATAATCAGCCAATCACATGACAGCAACTCAACGCATTTAGGCATATAGACATGGGCAAGACGATCTGCAAAAGTTCAAACTGTGCATCAGAATGGGGAAGAAAGGTGATTTAAGTGACTTTGAACATAGCATGGTTGATGGTGCTAGACGGGCTGGTCTGAGTATTTCAGAAACTGCTGATACTGGGATTTTCACTCACAAACATCTGTTGGGTTTACAAAGAATGGTCTGAAAAAGAGAAAGTATCCAATGAGCAGCAGTTCTGTGGGCAAAAATGCCTTGTTGATGCCAGAGATCAGAGGAGAATGGCCAGACTGGTTCGAGCTGATAGAAAGGCAAGAGTAACTCAAATAACCACTTGTTACAACCGAGAACATGTCGAACCTTGAAGCAGATGGGATACAGCAGCAGAAGACCACATCGGGTGCCACTCCTGTCAGCTAAGAACAGGAAACTGAGGCTACAGTTCGCATGGCCTCACCAAAATTGCCTTGTAAGTGTTCAGGCTGCGGCTGGTGGTGTGATGGTGTGGGAGATATTTTCTTAGCACACTTTGGGCCTTAGTACCAACCGAGCATTTGCAATTGACTGCAGCAATTGCGTGATCGTGTCAATATGAACCAAAATATCTGAGGAATGTTTCCAGCACCTTGCTAAATCTATGTCACAAAGAATTAATGCAGTTCTGACGGCAAAATAAAGTGGCCGGTGAGTGCATGTAGGCTCTATTTATCACTACCAACTGCTGTTTGGCTATTATTTTTAATTGTCACCCCAAGTACCATCCAGATAAGATTTGTAAATTGAATCTGTGTCACAAAAAAAGAGGTTGAGTAGTTGTTTTCTTTCTAATTATTCAGTCCTCCACCAGCTTGACCCATTCAGGCCTATTCATAGACCAACAAGGCAGGCAATATCTCACTGACAGGGTAATCAGCCAATCATAACAACATGGTGGCACTGCCTCCTGTCACATTGAGTTTTCACCTCTATTTTTCTGTTTTCCTCTCACATTCATGCTTCAGGACCTCAGCAAGAACACATTGTGTTGCAAAAAGAGGTTTCCCTCTGATTGTTGCTTTAGAGAAAACTAGGCGGTTTACACACTATTTTATTTTTATAGTGAATATCATTTTCTGAATATCAAATTTTGATGAGCCACTGCCCTTTCCTTCTGACAAATACAGTGACAATTTACTTGACTCTCTCACAACTGCTCATCATATGTGCTCCCTATCCATCAGGGAAACACCATGCCTCAGTAGCTTCATTATTTCAAAAATTAACTCCCACCTATCACTGATTATTTTTAACAAGTTACCCAATGAGATTCTTTGGTCTATGATCTCGAACTGTGTGTATGCAATCAAATATGGATTTTAAATAGTGCAATACAAAGCAAGATATCGTGTTCACAGCATATCTGTGACCTAGTATCATCCACTTGAAATAATCCCAACCATAATTATATCACTGGCAGGAATTGTGTATCTCCTCCCCTCTTGGGTAAGGAAAATAAGTATTTTAAAGCACTCACATTATGTGTGTGTTCATGTGTGTATTTGAGGGTGAAGGGGAGGAGAAGCTGTTTGCGTATATGTGCGTAAATTACATTTTTTTTTTCGACCCCAGAGGTGGCTTTCTTTGAGTGCCGTCTTGGACTCAGCAGGAGGGAAAAATAATTTCTATCTGGCAAAGAAAAGTCACTAGACATCATTTCCATATGCCTCAGAGTAACTCACTTTATCCATTGACAAACTATGGATTTTTTCCATGACATTTGACATTAGCAGTTGTAGTGATAAATAATCACACAGAGCTGTCAAATGTTTCTAATGTGCCTACCTGATTTCACAGAAATCTGTTGATGGTCACGAAAAGCGTTCAATCAACAGCCCTTCTCAATCATAAGGTATCTAGCCGAGGGTCTGCAGTGTTTTTGATCTGATGCTTTTGTTGGTATGTATTTTGTGTGGCAACTGGTATTCAGGGGCCTGATACGAGTGTGTTTGGGTCTTTTGTAACACTGCTGTAAACTGAGATTATAGCCTCTGGCTAAACGCCAATCAAGCCAAGTGCTTGCAGACTGCTACCACAAGCTATCTCAGCCAATCAGTTTGGAGCTGCTGTTTGGTACGGTGATGTATCAGAAGAGGAAAACTGCACTTACTGCAAGGGTTGCTATTTTGGGTTTCCAAGGAAAAATAATCCAAAAACGAAGGAAAAAACAAGATTAAATTTCATTGTGTGTGGAGAAGACTGAAGATGAGTGAGTCAGAGGAGAGGAAAGAGAGAGAGAGTGAGGAAGACGAAAGACAGAAATAGAGAGAGATAAGGGAAGAATCAAAGGCTGAGTGAGAGGGAGAGATAAGGAGAGAGACAGAGAGAACGGCTCACATTTGCTGAATCTCTCGCCAGACCTTTGGGTGAAAAATTACAACCAGTCACTGCAGGGCACGAGTGACTTCCTAACCATTTTAATAAACTGAGGAGAATGTGATTGCAGAGTTAGATAGTCTGTCAGTGTGTTAATGAGAAACTAGCTTTTATCAGAGTCAGCTACTCCAGAACCACCTGGACACATTAGCGTAAAAACCCATAATCACCCATCTACGATCTCTTTAATAAAAGAACAAACAGCCTCCCCATCAACCCTTGCACTTTACTTTCAAATAGAGAGTTATATTCCTGAAAGCAAATATATATATATAACACGTCGATTTAACACGTTAATTAGATTACAGTAAAATATAATGAATTAAAATTAACGTATTTAATGCACTTGTACATTTCATACAGTTGATTGATGATGAATATGATGCAGGGAAACAACCAACTGTGCCCCTGTGCCCCCTGTCTGATTTTTTGTTTCATAGTTCCATCAAATGATATAGCTAACACATGAGTAACGAGCACAATATCACATGAGTGTTGTTTTTCTGTCCAGAATAACATGAGTGCAATGCGATACTGATTTTATACAACTGTTCAATAAATAAGAAGTTAATATTGTGTTATTGTAGACACAATATTGTCTGATTTGCTCAATTTTTCCAACGAAAATATAAAGACAAAGCAGAACTGTTTGTCTCCGAGTAACACACAGTGGCGTTTCATTTCAGAATCCGCGTTTTGAACGATTCAGGTGAACCAATGATTCAACTGATCATTCATAAAAGGCTTGTTCGACTTGAAAGTCGGACGCAAAGTACAGCGAGAGCCATGCAAAAGCATACACAGCAGTCTGCTCTCTAATCACACTTGCGGTACTTTGATGCCATACACCGATCGGTCTGTGCAGCGCCACTTTGAGATGAACAAGCCTGAAGAGAACAATTTACTATACTCCTGAATGAATCAGCCATTTGAACGAATCGAATGAATGAATGAATGAATCATTAAGACATTTACCGCCACCTACTGGCAGTTTCAGTTTCATATTTTGAGTCTAATTTAATTAAAAATAATAATAATAATTTCATATTTCCATATTAATAAAAAATAAACTATTAAAGGTAGCATATAGTACACCCAAAAATGAAAATTCAGTCAACATTTACTCAACCTCATGGTCTAAGGGGGCTTTCACACTGGCAGTTTAGTTCGAAACGGGGCACGGTTCACATGAAAAATCGTTAATGTGAAACCTGTCATGCGAACCCGGGTGCGCACCACGGTACCGAACCCGAGACTACCTGAAGGAGGTGGTCTGAATTCGGTTGCACTCGAACTGTGCCGTGGTTCGCATGAATATGAAAGCAACACGGACTCGGGTGCGCACTTGTTCAGGAAGTAAAGTGACCTGCGCATGCGTTTTCACCGCTTGTAATGTATTTACTTAAATAAAACATATGTAAGAGATGACAGTGTTGATGATTCGAGCAGGAGCGAGCCTGCAGTGTATTCTCGCTTTGTGACTGCAATTAGAGTGGCAAATTAATGGCAAGCAGCTTTCTCCTCAAAATGGGCTGCTTGCAAACAGTGGAAAACTGTCTATATGCGGCCCACATACAATAAACACAAGTGTCGTTTACTCTGCTGTACATAATGGCACGACATTAATAAAAAACACAATATATTGAGCTGCGTTCTGTTTTCTGTCATGCGCCGTGCACGTCTGTGATGACGTAAGATGAACGCAAACGCACCAGGGTTCGATAGAATCAATTTGAGTGTGAAACCAGACCAACGCTGAGGGGGGCACCGGGAACAATCGCGCCCGGGCTCGGACCGTGGCAAACGAGCCCAGTGTGAAAGCCCCCAAATGTTTGTGTGTAATAAATTCTATGTTAAATCAAATAAAATACTTCTTTCTGAAGCTATTTGGTTCTTCACACAATAATGACTTTAAATTGTCTTTTGGTAATTTCTCAGCCAAATTTGATGTGCGATTAATTTGATTAAAAATTCAGATATGTATATATACAGTATATATATATATGTATATATACAGCTCTGGAAAGAATTAAGAGACCACTCCAAGTTCAGAAATCAATGTGAAGTGGTCTCTTAATTTTTTCCAGAGCTGTATACAGTGTATATATTTAACACATTCAGTTTTTTTTTTTTAAGAAAAGAAAAGAAAATGTGTAAGTGTTGGGTTTGTATCAGAACATGCATATATAAAGACTCAATACAGAGGTGGATTTCTGCAGCAATGCTCTTTACGCATCTCGCTCACACTTCTCCATAACAAAACAACACTCTTTTCTATTTTTGCCTCACCAGATGACTCAGCCAATCAAACCAACTAAATGTTAAGAAATACAAAATCTCTCAAACTGCTGCTTTTTTTTTTAGTTTGAGAGAAAGCTACTTTGTAACTTCTTCACCCACATTATTGATTAAGTTTAAAAGTGAGTCAATATAGTGATGGTAATTTCAATAATATTAATGATGATAAATGATGATAAAAGTTCAAAAGGAACATATTTCTCACTTGAAGGACTAATTTGAGCCTTATAGTGGGTGTATCAAAAAAAGGGTTTAGAATCATCTCTGCTTTCAGACAGAATGAAGGGCACATTTGATGGAACGGCACCCAAAGCTTATTTTTGGATTCGCTCTTTGGGGTGACCCTTGCCTAGACCTTCTGAAGAGTCAATGCTAGAACAGGTTTCGAGAACATTTTTCTGGCAACGGGGGAATGAGGCAATCTATGTAAAGCACAGTCAGGGCCTCCCTAAATCTGCTCAGAGGTAGCACAAAATCCCGCTGAGACTGAAGAATGGAGCACAAAGCATGCCGTTAAATCACCATGTTATTCCCTGCACATGCATGTTTGATTGGAGCACTCGCTTGAATATAAATAGCTATAGAAAATGTCTGGCCACATCGTGCTCATCTTCAGCGCTCGCACATGCTTGTGTTTGCCATCTCTCTGTCTATTTTTCAGAAACCTTCTTTTTTTACTTCTCCTTTGAGCTTAATTCTAATAGCGGGTTCAAGTGAACCCCTACGACCATTGAATGAGCATGTACTCAATAGACATATGAAGCCCAATCTGCAAGGACGCACCATTTTTACCTCTCTGATCAAAGAGGCCTGACAGGAACTCACTCTATTATTCACATGCAGGAAGGTCTCTCGTCCCCATTTTACAAGGCCTCTTGTACCCATTTGAGTTAAGTGATCCGTGTTCTGAGGTCGAGATACAATGTTTGGGCAGGAAGTCGGTGGTGGGTTAAAGGCCTGCGGGCAGGATAGGAGCGACAGAGAAGCAGGAGGTGGGGGGTTGAAGGCTAGAAATGAAAGTGAAAATGAATCCCGCCAGTCTGCCAGAGCCAGAGTTGGAAGGTGAGAGCCTCTTAATCCATTTCCCGTGCCACCTCTGCCTGCCCTTGCGTTCTCTGCTCTGGGTTTCAAAATGGAAGGTGACAGACTGTGAGCAAGAGCGAGCTGCGGAGAAGGCTAATCGGCCAGCCCTTCCCAGCTCCAGCTCTTCTGTCTCCCTTAGGGCCAGGAACAGGCCCAGGCCTCCAGCAGGAGATAGATATATAAATGTACACTCACACTGCAGATGCAAAGCAGCGGGTGGCTGATGACTTATAGGCAGATCTGGCAGCCTGGCTCCTTTTCTCCAATGTGCAGAGTTACTCATGTGAAACTCAGGCTCAATCAGGAAAGTACGCTGAATACAGAAACAATCATCATTAATCACCACTCCGCCGGCTCAGGGTGAGTTTCCAATTAGCATTTGGGCACTGGTTTCCCTGCCACCAATATCCCAGCATGCCGTGTTTGTCTTCTCCCTTACACATCTATCTAGCTTCGGGGCCCGCGCAGTTGCAGAATTGCCTACGTGTTTATTTTACGTTGACAGCCAGTGGCGAAGTGCGAATGCCGGGGCGCATGGTCCTCCAGGACCCGTGACACAACTTGGAACCCATTTGGCTTCCAATGGTGAAATTAATGACGCAAGATATCAATGTGCCAATCAAGCGAACGCAAAGGAAAACACAACGCTGACTTTGTGAGATTTTAACAAGTATCTAATAAAAAGCACTGTCGATGCTACATAAAATAATATACCGTTACTTATAATAAACCATAAACATTCATTGCTTTCTTATTCATTCGAAATAAACTGCAATTGAGCAGAACGGTTTATGAAGATTGGCGTGTGATGGCTTTGTTGCTCTGACAGTGGTGGAGGCGAGAATGGCAAGAGGTTTGTCGAGCTGAATAGAGGCACAGCGTCTCTGTTTGGTGCTGAATAGCATAATGTACTGCGCTGTGCCCAATCTAGTGTTCTGGATGGAGTCGCCCTTTGTCCGGCCATATCCGTGTGTGAACAGACACAATGTCTATTCAGACCCCAGGTCTCTACTGGGCTTTCCACTCTGTCTCTCTTTATCTTCTCTAGTGTAAACTTGCAAGAATGGAATGGGGGGTACAGTCACTTCAATTTGCTTCAGATAAAGCCTAACTATGTCGCTAACAGGGATCATGAGTGGCTCAGTCGACCCTATCATTCTAAGGGGATCTCCTTGCGAAAACGGCATCTAGAGGCTATCTGATGGATACCGGCTACAAAAGTGCCAATCTCCCTATCAGCTCGCCTCAGTGTTAGTTTAGCTTTTGAAACAGCACTGCGTAATCTTTGTTATTACAGTGTTGAATTATGGCATACGATCACACAGTACGTTTAAGCAGCCCAGCACTTCCCCACTAACAAGATAATGCTACCTAAACCATTCCATCGTGGTTAAATTATGAAGATGGATGGGATTCTCGAGCACTAGATGCAAAGGAGCTGTTGCCATGGAGAGCAACTTTGTGATGTTGAATGCAGGTGTCAAGTGTTTTCTGTTTGGCTGAGACAACGGGTGGCTAGAAATAAAGATTTTGATGCAAAGTCAGTGAAGGGCATAAAACATCTTATCTACCCAAGATAAGATGTTTTATGACATGATTTATACAATGATGGAGGGGAAATTCACTGTTGACGACGCAGCAACCGTGACTTGTGAATAATCAAAATGGCTTTATGCTTTGCTTCCAATCTCTTTCTTTGAAAATAGGACAGTTAGTATTGTGTGAGCAACAAGCGACTAGTTCAGGGGTTTTCAAACCAGGGGTCTGCAAAAACCGTGTGTAAATACATAGAAAAATAGTATAAAAACATTACATTTCAGAATTTCAGATTACAGTTTCATTCTGCTTCTGGTTGGACAACATGAGATTAATAATTTAATTATTAATTATTTTAAACTGACAGCCATAGCTTAGGTTTGTCTTCAGGTTTATACACCAGACAGTACTCTCACTGTAGGTATAAAAAAAGATACTGTGTCATCTTATATTATAAAATATTTACTGTATACATGGGTCTTTAAACATGAAAATATGAAATGAAAATATATAATTTATAGCCTTTATATTTTAGGAAGGGGATCTGTGGCATCAAAAACATAAATATATGAGAAAAAAGTGATATAGACAACATGTTTCCAAAATGAAATAATTGCCTTTTACAATGTCAGTGTGCTGAAGCCAAACAAATGATATCTGGAAAATATGCATACATTTTCAGTGTATCTTTTTTAGATTAAAGGGTTAGTTCACCCAAAAATGAAAATTCTGTCATTAATTACTCACCCTCATGTCGTTCCACATTCATAAGACCTTCGTTCATCTTCGGAACACAAATTAAGATATTTTTGATAAAATCCGATAGCTCAGTGAGGCCTTCATTGACAGCAAGTTTATTTACACTTTCAAACGGCCAGAAAGCTACTAAAGTTATATTTAAAACAGTTCATGTGACTACAGTGGTTCAACCTTAATGTTATGAAGTGACGAGAATACTTTTTGTGCCCCAAAAAAACAAAATAAAGACTTTATTCAACAATATCTAGTGCAATATTCAAAAGTCACGTGATTTCAGTAAACAAGGATTCGTTATGTCATAAGTGTTTCGCAGGTTCAATGGTTCACGTGACTTTGGCAGTTTGACACGCGCTCCGAACCACTGACTCGAAACAAAAGATCTGTAAAGCTTCGAAGCTTCATGCAGCAGTGTTTTGAAATCGCCCATAACTAGATGTTCTTGAAAAAAGTTGTATTTAGTTTTTTTGGCACACAAAAAATATTCTCGTCGCTTCATAACATTAAGGTTGTACCACTGTAGTCACATGAACTGTTTTAAATATGTCTTCAGTAGCTTTCTGGGCATTTGAAAGTGTAAATTAACTTGCTGTCAATGCAGGCCTCACTGAGCCATTGGATTTTATCAAAAATATCTTAATTTGTGTTCCGAAGATGAATGAAGGTCTTATGGGTGTGGAACGACATAACGGTGAGTAATTAATGACATAATTTTCATTTGTGGGTGAACTAACCCTTTAATAAGTCTTTATAAATCCAATTTTTGAATTCACATTTGTTATATGCTTAAAAACATATTTTGGTAAACATATTCAATTAATATCTTAAGTTAACATGAACTTTAACAGACTTTAAAAAACTTTTTTTTTTTACTCACTTAGTAATTAGGACTACCCTAGCTCCACTTTGTAGTCCCAGAGAGTCCCCGGACCCCAGTTTGAAAACCCCTCGAAAAGTTGTAAGGCAACTCACCAACTAGTATATTTGAAAATGCATTTTTTTGTAGTTAAAAAGCCTTGTAGGGATACCAGTATTCCATCCAAAACACAACATATGCTTATTACTGACAATGCTGGTTGCTTCAATTGGGAATATCCTAGGGCCTAATAAAGATGGCTCAGATTAGACCAAACATGTCATACTGCAGAGAGGAGGGTGGAGGGGAAAAGCACAATTAGTAGAAAATAAACAGTGTTAGTTTATAATGAGGAAGACACAGTGCGATTTTCATAGAGAGTGCTGGTGGCTTAGAGGGATATGTGTACACTGGGCCGTTTGACCACTGTCAGTACCTCTCCCTGAGATCAGACAGGCCGTATGCCAAGAATCAGAGAGCAGAGGCTGACGCAAGCCTCTTAGCACACGCGTCAGTCGACACATGCATACACACACACATTGTCAACACTGCCAACTTCAAATACAAACACATATCTAACATGAGCATACAGAGAGGGCTTACAATCGGGGAACTATTACAATTGGAGAACTATGTCACAAGAAAACCATGGTCATTGCTCAACAATGTTCACAAGATACACACAAACAGGCATTCTAAACACATCCATCCATCCATCCATCCATCCATCCATCCATAACTATGTTGTAAAATCATTTAAGTCATAAAGGGTTTTGATAAGGTTTCACTTAACACCACAGATGTTTTTGACATATGTACGATCTCATCCCCCTTGTGACGTTTAAGGAACCTCATTAACGCATCTAACTTGATACAACATACAGTATGCCATTGTCAAAACATTTTTGCTCTAATGTATCAATGTGTTATCAATAACATAAAACAATATTAGTAAAAAACAACTTAAAATTTGGTGTTTCTGTAACATTTTTTAAAATCTTATGTTGTCTTAACCTAACCTCAACCGTAATGCAATGTTGTGAAATGTTACTGGTATCAATTCATCCATCCATTCATGGAGCTGTACACCCATAGCTCTTCAGTGCCAAACACAGAGCATGAAAAACTTTCCTGTGTCAAGGGGCATGAAACACTCATTTATATCACTGGTATCACTCACATTTTCATGTATATTCACTGCCAGTAAAATCAGCACTCTGGGTGAAGTGGGCTGTTTAAACTTCACTTGTCTCCGCTCACCTGAGAGACTCTTGACACAAATGTCATTTTGAGATTGCTTGTTGTTTTTTGCAACTGCTTATTTAGGCACGTTTGTTGTTTGGCCCAGACAAACCACTGAGGCCTACTACTGCTGATACATTGTACGCTTGAATATGTGTCCGCCAGCACAGCCGAGACACTTGACAAATAAAGAAACTCTCAGACAGAAATGACAGGTAATCTTTAACCTCCAGCAATGAGGGAAAAACATAAAACATGCCACCATTATATTTCCCATTATGTTTTGGTTGAACCCCCTGCATACAAATCAATTCATTTCATGTCTTTCAGAGTTCATTGACTGAGTAGACAAGCCATGAAAGAGCTCCTGGGAGAATATTAACTGTCTGGGAAATATAGTAGCATTGTTTAGAGGCAAAGTGCTACTTTACATTCAGTACAGAGTGTAAACATTTGAAGTGGACAACATCTACATGCAATATTGACATCTATACACAGCAGATGAATGTGTAAAGACAAGCCCTTGAGCGTTTCATTATGGACAAACATGAAATTTTTAATGAAGACTGAAAAATTTCAACTTTTCACAGTTACTTGCTCAGAAACTGTATTGTAAACCCCATCAGAGCAGTGGTAACTATTTTTTGTAATTTTTTTGTAATTTAATAGCAGGGTAATATACGACACTAAGTATGTTAAAGGGGTAATGCACCGCTAGCAAAATGGCTTTCAATTAAACTACCTGACAAGATAAAACAGAGAAAAAGGGCATTGTCTTCCCTTTTGCCAAAGAGATCGAAAAACTTCAACACCCGTAATGCACTGGGTATGAAGCCATTCAAGGCCACTCCCAGTCTGCTCCTACTGAATAGGCTTGATCAGTGTCAAATACTGTCTTGCTTGAGTAGAAAATACTTCTTAGCAAACTTTTAGTCACAATGATGTCAACATCTTGTTCTCAGATGCAAGAATTTAAAGAATAAACGTTTAGCAGGACTGAGTTATTTCGGTTTCCAGTAAAAGTCCGCCGGTTGATGCATAAACGGGAATTCCTCGGTCCAGGTAACAAAGAGAAAGGGTAAACATTATCAGTTTACACAAACTACCGACATTGTAACAATACAAAGTGGGTTGAAAATCAGTGAACTTACACTTTATGGCAAGTATACATTTTTTTAAAGAAATATATTGGCACAGAGTTTGCAGTAAACCAAGTCTGTTTGTAAGCTTTGTATGTTTTTATGTATAAAAAAAAACATGAATAACTATGGCCTGGTTGTATTTTGTAGACCACATCTACATGTATTGACATTATACACAGCAGATGAATGTGTATGAGAATGTTATTATGTATTGACAAACGTGACATTTTTCGTCCTTCATTAAGAAGTACGCAACTTTGTCTCACTTCCTGTGTTCTCTCAAACTGGCTCTGCCAATTCTTCTGCCGCCTATTAAAAACAAAAAAAAAAGTTCTTCCGAATATAACTTGGTTCCATAAAGGCTATAAATTTGTGATGTAGATTTACACTTTCCCAGTCCCTGTCCCCAAAAGTGGTGCTTCTTTATGCATGAGCGATTAGAGGAAAATGCAAGCGCAGGCTGCCCAGAGGCTGACAAATACCACGGACTGACGTGGAGATCGATGGCCGATCGCGGAAACGTGTCACTGAGAAAAATTTATCACAGATTCAAGCATGAGTACTGATACATAGTGCTCTGCATTTCAATGAGCCGTTCAGAGGCCAGTGACACTGCGATTGACAGACTCCCCTGAACAATTCAAATGACCTTCAACCTGCCAGAGAGACGCATCGACGAAAGCACGGAAATACAACGCCTTACCCTCCATTTTAAGTGAACGTTTATCTCTGGAGCAGCTGTAAATTCTGTGACATCTCACCTTGCACTAAGCAAAAACAATTATTCCTGGAAAGCGGGAAGAGGAGATTTAGACACACTGACAGACTAAAGAGATTTTGCGTGGCTCTGTAAACTAAGAACAGCATGCATAAACCGCAGCAGGGTTGCATGAAAAAGGAAACGAAATAACTTCTTTCAACGCAAACAGACACACTCGTATACTGATACAAACAAACATGCTAGCTTATAGGGGGTGCTTTGTCTTCAGCTGCACCAATAATCTCATCAAACACACTTTCTGTCTGCATTTCTGTTCTTTTCCCAAATAAACACATCACATAGACAAAGCCCATTTTGTGAGCTACTTCCTGAATTCATTACAGAGCCACTCGGAAAAAGTCCAAGCAATGTTGTTGCAGAACCTATGCAAGGGATGCGGCCTTCTGCCACATTCTGACTTAACAAGAGAATAATTAGACAAGTAATGTTGGATGAACTTGTCTGCCAAATCAGTGAACCATGGGAAAACCAAACCAGCCAGGCTTCATAATAGAGCATTTTGTCCTTGGTCTCCAAGGTGCATCATTTCACATGCAATACATTAGTTGTAAATGACTGCAAGTCAGTTCAAGTCTATAATTGAGCAATGATCACAGATTCCCGCAACATGTGGCAAACTGGGTCTGCTAGAGTTTTGACTAAGACTGCTGGAAGAAGAAACTGCTGTGCTTTATAACAAGTATGCAAGCTTATTGAAATTTGCCTATTATAATACTTGAAGGTACACTGGGTTTTATTCACTAATGAGCAAGTATTCTTGTTTCTTGAACTACGGGCACTTTTGGCCCCGTAGACTTTTCAAAAAACATACTTTTCACACTCTCACTAGTTATTTGACAACCAACAATGTCCAACAGCGGACATGCAATCACAATGTAATAAAAAATTTCCACCATTGTGCCATTTGAAACACCTCAAATGAGGAATTATGTTTAATAGCATTTAAAAAAAAAACATTTGGAATAAAATGGCTGAATCCTTTTCTTGCTAAAGCTAATTTCAAAGCTAGAATGTTATGTATCTTAAATGCACACAATTAAATAATATTTTCACATTTGTTTTGCATACAAAATGACAGCAAAACTCAAGCACAGTCATAATTTTGTTTAAAAAAAATTTACACAATAAATATTAAAACATCTCACTATTTCTTTAGATTATTCCACTTTTAAACATGCAATGATATTTTTTTAATAATGGATTTTCATATTTTAAGGTTGAAAGTCTGGGTCTATGACAAGAAAACAAAAGTATCAAAAATACATGGTGATACAATATTTTCAAGACTTCCAAGTTTTATTAGAAATCAACCACTGAGACATAAAAGTGATTGAAACCGACTCACTTACATACTGAGTCTGAACTTCACAACTGGTGTGTATACACACATACATTTGTTCTTAGCCTCATTCTAATAACAGCTCTAAATGAAGGAGCGAATGCCTACATTTATGTGGTAATTAGCATAATACATGGCCAACGCCCATATAAGGGCTTTCTTCACAACCTGACCCATACAGCCAATCATTATTCTCTGCAAACATTTACTTACTCCCTCTAAAACACGCTCACGTCAGAGAGCACGATTATATAAACCTTTTTTATAAACCCGTATCCCAGATTAATCTATAATGCATATCATTTTTGTTAACACTAAAATAAGACTTACTGTAGGATCTCTTAATTATTCAGTTTCTAATACTAATACACACAAAAACAACATTTCATCTTAACACATTTCATGTTTCTAAGGCAACTGGGGGTCTGTTTTTTTGTTTTTGTTTTTTATAAGTGGATTAAGTTGGTTCTCAATTTGATTCTAATTGTTTAAGATTAAAAACAATTTTATTTTAAAAATAAAGTTACTGATTAATAATTTCTGTATGCAAAGATACACACAAACACATATGCATACACACGATTAGTGAGTAAGACCTATTGTCCATCTATATCCAGTTATGGAAATAAGATGCACGAAACATAGCATGCTGGAATTAAATCCGACAGGGCTGATGAGGACGTCATTGCCTTGTCCCTGTGAACCCAGCTCAGACTGCAGATGAGCTTCATAAATACCCTTGTGGACTTACAACTGCCGCCCCCTCCCTAGTCCACACACTCATTAAAGACCTCCACAACCCCTGTGGAGCTTCAAATCCACGACTTTCACCTAACATAACCACACAGCCAAAGCAAATTAGGTGACAGTTCAAAGCGAGGAGAGAGAGTGATGAAGATGGAGACGGAGAGATACAGGAATAATGTATAACAACTAGGGATGAGTCATGATGGTTGACTAGTCATCGAAAAAAATTAACTAGCGGATAAGTAATGCTGACAAGTTTATATAAATTTCTACTTATTTATGCTGTGAAAACTTGCTTGAAATGGCAACTGTTTAGATATTAAGATGGCTGCCTGTCAGTGAATAGGAAGTACAGAGAGAGTGAGAAAAAGAGACAGGCTAACTGCCATAACATGGCAAAATTCCCAAGGGAAGCAGTATGAGGGGGCGCTATTAATGAACGTGTAGGATGAGTAGGAGTCTTAATTTAGATCAGGAGTGAAGGTGAGAATGTGGTGTCCAACATGTCGTCAGCAACAAGCAGGAGGCCGCTCAGCCGGCATAAAGCACTTGAAATGTGAGTGAAATATTTCTCATCGCCACAAACCATGTTAATCCGGTGGATCAGCGCTCATCTGCCCCCCACTTTAGAGATGGCTAAACACTTCAGCTGGCAACATTGTAATTCTCTTTGAGATATCACAATGGCCCTACTGAGCTCAGTGACGTATTTCTGCTTTAATTCAGCAGGATAAATCTAGCAAACTTTTCTTTTCTCTTTTAATGTAGATTGATTAATCCAGACTTAGGGTGCGTTCACACTTGTAGTTCGGTTTGTTTGGTTCATTTGGCCCGGACCAAAGAAAAAAAAAACATTTAGTCCTGGTCCGATTAGCGTTCAGATTGGCAATTTTATCACCGAACCAAAAGATACCGAACCTAAAGGCATAGGGATACATTCACAACCTGATTGGTCGGATTTTATGACGTATTGCCTATTTTGAGACGGAACTTACCGAACATCCAAAACGCTGTGTGCTGAGGTAAATGCGCTCGTTGTGTGTGCGTAGTGGTGCGTAGCCTGCATGTGATGGTATTTTGGCCAGCTGGGACCTCTTGAAGAGCTTATAAAATGTGTAAAGTAGTCAAAACAGCGGGAATCTATCCGTCACACGCAAACGATCTGCTGCGTGGAGACGCGCGTCTGATGCCTGTCATGGGCAAACTCGCGACTATGACAAGAAAAACTGACATGCGTGAGGATTCTGTCCTTTTTAGGGTCTCGTCTTCCTGTTTTTGGTTCGTTTACATGTCTTTGGTCCATGTTGCGTTCATATATCATTCGAACCGCACCAGAGTTCGTTTGGAAGCGGACCGAGATCCATCTTTTCAGCGGTCTCGGTCCGCTTGTTTGGTGCGCACCAGGGTTCGGATGGCAGCATTCACACATGCTCAAATGAACCGCACTAACCGAGCAATCGCACCAGGGTTCGTTTTAATCGAACCAAACATGACAAGTGTGAACGCACCCTCAGTGTATTTTGGCTGGATTCACACACAGGGCTTAAACTGGAGTAGGCCTTATTTAAATTAGGACATTTAAGTAGCTTTTATAAACATGCCTTAGAAAAATATTACTGGTGTGCATATTAAGACAAAAGATATCTCAGTGCAAGTTGTTTCAGTTAAAACAGCTCAAAAATGCATTTTAGTCTAGGACTAGGCTTAAGCCTTGTCTGTGAAACCAGGCAATGATGTTATACAGGTCCTTCTCAAAAAATTAGCATATTGTGATAAAAGTTCATTATTTTCCATAATGTAATGATAAAATTAAACTTTCATATATTTTAGATTCGTTGCACACCAACTGAAATATTTCAGGTCTTTTATTGTTTTAATACTGATGATTTTGGCATACAGCTCATGAAAACCCAAAATTCCTATCTCAAAAAATTAGCATATTTCATCCGACCAATAAAAGAAAAGTGTTTTTAATACAAAAAAAAGTCAACCTTCAAATAATTATGTTCAGTTATGCACTCAATACTTGGTCGGGAATCCTTTTGCAGAAATGACTGCTTCAATGCGGCGTGGCATGGAGGCAATCAGCCTGTGGCACTGCTGAGGTGTTATGGAGGCCCAGGATGCTTCGATAGCGGCCTTAAGCTCATCCAGAGTGTTGGGTCTTGCGTCTCTCAACTTTCTCTTCACAATATCCCACAGATTCTCTATGGGGTTCAGGTCAGGAGAATTGGCAGGCTAATTGAGCACAGTAATACCATGGTCAGTAAACCATTTACCAGTGGTTTTGGCACTGTGAGCAGGTGCCAGGTCGTGCTGAAAAACGAAATCTTCATCTCCATAAAGCTTTTCAGCAGATGGAAGCATGAAGTGCTCCAAAATCTCCTGATAGCTAGCTGCATTGACCCTGCCCTTGATAAAACACAGTGGACCAACACCAGCAGCTGACATGGCACCCCAGACCATCACTGACTGTGGGAACTTGACACTGGACTTCAGGCATTTTGGCATTTCCTTCTCCCCAGTCTTCCTCCAGACTCTGGCACCTTGATTTCCGAATGACTTTGGACCACTGAGCAACAGTCCAGTGCTGCTTCTCTGTAGCCCAGGTCAGGCGCTTCTGCCGCTGTTTCTGGTTCAAAAGTGGCTTGACCTGGGGAATGCGGCACCTGTAGCCCATTTCCTGCACACGCCTGTGCACGGTGGCTCTGGATGTTTCTACTCCAGACTCAGTCCACTGCTTCCGCAGGTCCCCCAAGGTCTGGAATCGGTCCTTCTCCACAATCTTCCTCAGGGTCCGGTCACCTCTTCTCGTTGTGCAGCGTTTTTTGCCACACTTTTTCCTTCCCACAGACTTCCCACTGAGGTGCCTTGATACAGCACTCTGGGAACAGCCTATTCGTTCAGAAATTTCTTTCTGTGTCTTACCCTCTCGCTTGAGGGTGTCAATGATGGCCTTCTGGACAGCAGTCAGGTCGGCAGTCTTACCCATGATTGCGGTTTTGAGTAATGAACCAGGCTGGGAGTTTTTAAAAGCCTCAGGAATCTTTTGCAGGTGTTTAGAGTTAATTAGTTGATTCAGATGATTAGGTTAATAGCTCGTTTAGAGAACCTTTTCAAGATATGCTAATTTTTTGAGATAGGAATTTTGGGTTTTCATGAGCTGTATGCCAAAATCATCAGTATTAAAACAATAAAAGACCTGAAATATTTCAGTTGGTGTGCAATGAATCTAAAATATATGAAAGTTAAATTTTATCATTACATTATGGAAAATAATGAACTTTTATCACAATATGCTAATTTTTTGAGAAGGACCTGTATTACATTACATTTTAATCTAAAAACAAATGAGGAACATTGCAAGCAATTCATAATAAGACCCAACAATATTTGCAGTACAAAATGCCAAGTTTCAACAGTACACTAGAGTACAGAAGCTACAGCAGAAAAGTGGAGAAAGTAAGAAGAACAGATGTTATAAGTGCCTTTGTTCAAGGTTGTGGTTTAGTTAAAGGGTTGGTTCACCCAAAAATAAAAATTCTGTCATTAATTACTCACCCTCATGTCGTTTCAAATCTGTAAGACCTTCGTTCGTCTTTGGAACTCAAATTAAGATATTTTTTGATGAAATCCAAGAGCTCTCTGACTTCTCCTTAGACAGCAATTTAATTAGCAATTTCAAGGCCCAGAAAGGTACTAAAAGCATCGATAAAATAGTTCAAGTGACTACAGTGGTTCAACCTCAATGTTATGAAGCAACAAGAATACATTTTGTGCGCAAAAAC
This sequence comes from Anabarilius grahami, assembly GCA_003731715.1. Classification (NCBI taxonomy): domain Eukaryota; kingdom Metazoa; phylum Chordata; class Actinopteri; order Cypriniformes; family Xenocyprididae; genus Anabarilius; species Anabarilius grahami. Next base: position 6,386,902 of record RJVU01067793.1, on the reverse strand, counting down.
CAAACAAAAATGACGACTTTATTCAACAATCTCTTCTCTTCCCTGTCAGTCTCCTACACAGTTGACGTAGTGAACGGAGTGCAGCGCTTCCGTGTTTACGTCCGAACGCCAGCTTACTATTCGCCGATGCTGTACCCGTGAACAGCACAATACTTAGTCGGCATTTTGACGTAGAACACGGAAGCACTGCACTGTGTTTACTTTGTGAACTACACATGAGACTGACAGGGAAGAGAAGAAATTGTTGAATAAAGTTGTTTTTTTGGTTTGGTTTTTGCACACAAATGTATTCTCAGTGCTTCATAAAATTAAGGTTAAACCACTGTAGTCACGTGGATTATTTTAACAATGCCTTTAGTAACTTTCTTGGCCTTGACAGTGGTAATTAAATTGCTGTCTATGGAGGAGTCAGAGAGCTCTCGGATTTCATCAAAAATATCTTAACTTGTGTTCCAAATAAAGGTCTTACTGGTTTGGAATGACATGAGGGTGAGTAATTAATGACAGAATTTTTGGGTGAACTAACCCTTTAAGTGCTCACATGAGAGAACTTTCTTCAACTGCTTTTTGAACGCATTAAGTCGCCATTAATTATTTAAATTTAAATAACATTTAATTAAAATAAAATTCTGGAAAACAAACCATCACTGCTGTGATGGATTTTACAGCATTAATAAACAAATCTTCCCCAAATCAGCTATACTGTATGGGATATTGCTTCCATTACAAGAGTGAGTGTGATTAGGCTCTTGTTTTATTTGTTAGAAAGCCAGCTAGTTTACTGGATGAATGAGTCCATAATCTTATTTAATGCTGTGTGAGAAATGCTACAGTAATTGTGACATTAAATTGTTTAGTAGTGTTGACAAGAATTAACTGGATTGTATAAATGATTATATTGCTTTCAACTCTACTGCCTTTACAAACAGATTCATATGCAGCTGTTGAGAGAGTGACAGTAAATGTGGCACCTTCCTCTTATGACTGCTGCAATCCATCTCTCTTAATTTTCCCCTTTTGTACAGCAAAGTACTATTTCTTTTGAATTTTGTGCAAAAGGGAATGTTGTATTGACATGTGCTGTTCTCTATACTCTGCTATGGTAACTCTTGTTTACCCTGCTGTTGTTTACTTCCATGTATACCAAACCCAGAAATACAAAAAGGTCCAGGCAGACAGCTGAAAAAGAGAACTCACAATGTGATCTCATTTCGTATGTATTCTGCCACACGTATATTTACTTACGTTTCCATAGACACCGAAACGTACAAAATTGACGTATTGATAGCACTAAAACGTTAATGATTTATGTTTAAAAACTTTACCGATATACAAATATGTACAAATCCCTATTTATGAAAATTCAAATTGTGGCATTAATATCTTGATTCTGTTGTATTCAATACTCATATGAATGACAATATGTTTTTAGTCGCATTTATTAACGTTTATTATTATTATTTATGTTCAACAAGTGCTTTCTCCAACTGGGGCCACAGCTGGACTCCTCCTGTGGAGACCTCCTTGTGGGAATACTTTTCACCACAGGATGGATAGTTTCCAGATCAGGAAGGGTGAAATGGTGGATCCAGACCTGCCTGTCATGAAAATGGATTCCTCCCTGTACGCCTGTATTCGTGGCAGCTGGCATAGCTTAGCCTGGCCTCAACTCCAAGGCCACGGGCTTAATCTTTGATCCCTGGAACTGATTCTGTTATTCATTTTTCTTCCACGGTCTCCCTCTCTGTCTTTCATAACCCACCACCCCCTCACTTTTTCACTCACAATTCTCATTTTCTCTCTTTTAGTGCTGCTCTAGTCTCTGAGGTCATCTGGCCAGTAGCGATGCCCAGTCAGATGACATGCTCCAGTCTGTAGTGCAGTGCTGATCACAGAGAAAGATAAAGGAGGCAAATATAAAGTGACAGACAAAGACAACTATAAGATATTGCAGACCAAGGTGGTCTATAATATCTGGAGAAACTATCTTGTAGCATTCCCATTTATCTGCAAGTTGCTCGGCCAGCACAGAACCCCCTGGAAGTGTGCAATTTGAAATTTACCATATTTCCCCATGGGAGGTTTTTGAGCCAGTCACCTAAGCAGTAAATGACATGTGACTAATAACTCTCAAGCTAAAGGAATATACAGTGGGTACGGAAAGTATTCAGACCCCCTTAAATTTTTCACTCTTTGTTATATTGCAGCCATTTGCTAAAATCATTTAAGTTCATTTTTTTCCTCATTAATGTACACAGAGCACCCCATATTGACAGAAAAACACAGAATTGTTGACATTTTTGCAGATTTATTAAAAAAGAAAAACTGAAATATCACATGGTCCTAAGTATTCAGACCCTTTGCTGTGACACTCATATATTTAACTCAGGTGCTGTCCATTTCTTTTGATCATCCTTGAGATGGTTCAACACCTTCATTTGAGTCCAGCTGTGTTTGATTATACTGATTGGACTTGATTAGTAAAAGCCACACACCTGTCTATATAAGACCTTACAGCTCACAGTGCATGTCAGAGCAAATGAGAATCATGAGGTCAAAGGAACTGCCTGAAGAGCTCAGAGACAGAATTGTGGCAAGGCACAGATCTGGCCAAGGTTACAAAAAAATTCTGCTGCACTTAAGGTTCCTAAGAGCACAGTGGCCTCCATAATCCTTAAATGGAAGATGTTTGGGACGACCAGAAACCTTCCTAGAGCTGGCCGTCCGGCCAAACTGAGCTATCGGGGGAGAAGAGCCTTGGTGAGAGAGGTATAAAAGAGCCCAAAGATCACTGTGGCTGAGCTCCAGAGATGCAGTCGGGAGATGGGAGAAAGTTGTAGAAAGTCAACCATCACTGCAGCCCTCCACCAGTCGGGGCTTTATGGCAGAGTGGCCCGACGGAAGCCTCTCCTCAGTGCAAAACACATAAAAGCCCGCATGGAGTTTGCTAAAAAAACACCTGAAGTAAGTAAGTAAGTAAGTAAGTAAGTAAACTTTTATTTATATAGCACCTTTCACAGATAGAAATCACAATGTGCTTTACAAAGTGCAACAATTTTAATAAAAGAACCTGAAGGGCTCCAAGATGGTGAGAAATAAGATTCTCTGGTCTGATGAGACCAAGATAGAACTTTTTGGCCTTAATTCTAAGCAGTATGTGTGGAGAAAACCAGGCACTGCTCATCACCTGTCCAATACAGTCCCAACAGTGAAGCGTGGTGGTGGCAGCATCATGCTGTGGGGGTGTTTTTCAGCTGCAGGGACAGGACGACTGGTTGCAATCGAGGGAAAGATGAATGCGGCCAAGTACAGGGATATCCTAGACGAAAACGTTCTCCAGAGTGCTCAGGACCTCAGACTGGGCCGAAGGTTTACCTTCCAACAAGACAATGACCCTAAGCACACAGCTAAAATAACGAAGGAGTGGCTTCACAACAACTCCGTGACTGTTCTTGAATGGCCCAGCCAGAGCCCTGACTTAAACCCAATTGAGCATCTCTGGAGTGACCTAAAAATGGCTATCCACCAACGTTTACCATCCAACCTGACAGAACTGGAGAGGATCTGCAAGGAGGAATGGCAGAGGATCCCCAAATCCAGGTGTGAAAAACTTGTTGCATCTTTCCCAAAAAGACTCATGGCTGTATTCGATCAAAAGGGTGCTTCTACTAAATACTGAGCAAAGGGTCTGAATACTTAGGACCATGTGATATTTCAGTTTTTCTTTTTTAATAAATCTGCAAAAATGTCAACAATTCTGTGTTTTTTGTCAATTTGGGGTGCTGTGTGTACATTAATGAGGGAAAAAAATGAACTTAAATGATTTTAGCAAATGGCTGCAATATAACAAAGAGTGAAAAATTTAAGGGGGTCTGAATACTTTCCGTACCCACTGTATATATATAATAGGGGTGTAACAGTACATGTATTCATCCGAACCTTACAGTACGGATGTCACAGTTCGATTAATGCAATTAGACGATGAATACAGTCAGTTACAAGCGACAAGGGGGCGTGTATGGTAATGCAACGCTGTTTGCTAACGGCCACAACAGGATAAAGCACAGAAGAAGAAGAAGAACAGACGATGTAGACATGCATGTAAACTGGTGTTTCAACCGTGGAAAAAGAATAATAGAGAATAATATCTCACATAGCATTACATTTACATCAGGCAAGTCATTTACTGTCCACACCATGTTAGTTCACTAGAGAAATTAACTCTAGAGGGGAGCATGTCACTAAATACATTGAAAGATGTTTTTGGGTCTAGAGAGTGTAGTCACAGCATTTACAAGCTGAGGCTAACAGGCCCATGCTAACCAGCCAAACATTGACCACTTTGGCCAAGACAGGTATGGCAAGTGTGAGCAAGCACGTGTTCTCTCATGCCCGTTAGTAAGACCCCACAGCTATGTAGCCGAGCCAACATTTTTAAACAGGTTGCTTTTCATAACCCGTCACAGCTCAATCCTCCAGCTGACAACAGACCCACGCTCTCGCAGATGGAAAGAATAGGCTCAAAAAAAAAAAGTGGGAGGAAAAGAAGAAGAGAATGATATAGGGGGGTGGGAATAAGAACATGGCACCACACGCCATTACTGTCTGTCCTCCTCATTATCTTCTGATTGTCTGCAGTTGCGTGGGGTGTTCTTTTGAATCTGAATTGGAAACACTTTTGTCAGCTACTGTTTGAGTTTAGTCTCGCTGCAGACACATCCTTCTCACTACAGCTAGAGAGCAGTAGTTCGTCTACAGAAAACTCACTCTGTGTTAAGTGTACTCGACAAGACATGTGCTGTGAAATTATAGAGAAAGTCAATAATTTTCTTTTATTGGACTCCCAAGCACACCGTGAGTACACTGTGTACCCCATAAAATTTACTATTTAACATAGCACACTGGAGTGTACAAAAAAAAAAAAAATGTTCTCCAGCGTTGAACCCAATACTCTTCCTTTCAATTTACCAAATGGACACAATAATTACCCTTCTTAACTCACCTGCCGCATGAGACATATCATCTCTTACTAAAAAGACAAATATAACAAGCTCAAGTGCAGAATACAGCACTGTCTAAGCAGTGCACCACAGTGCATTCTCTCCAGATTTGATAAAAATCTCATATTTCATGACAGGTCAGACCTCTGTGTGACACTGAACTGCTTCCCCTTAGCACTTCCTGCTATATGTAATAGCACACTGGACAAGTTCCTCATCGATTTTGATGCTTAAATGGCGTTAACAGCAAATGGGACTGTAAATGGAAAATTAAATGAAATTACACACATGCATCCTGCCCATATCAGTGATGCAATATTTAATAAGTAAACAAAATGGTTTGTATTTGTGCTGTGGGACAAAACTGCTTCTGATCCAGATTCTAGACTAACATTGTATGTATAATCATAACGATGAAGAATGTTTCTGTTATAATATCAAAGACAAAGATGCATAAAACTCATTCGTTCTGATTGTGAACGGCCACATAATTACAAAGACTTGTGTAGTGATGTGTGCAACATTCCATCACCCCAATGAACCTCAAGCCCATATCATGATAATCGTTAATTAATAACGACACCATTATCTATTGCCAGCCAAGACTGTCATCCAACATTTCATGTTTTGTTTGAGGTACTGTAATCATTTGAAATTGCTGCACGGAAATGACTTGCAAGAGTGAGAGATCTCATTTGGGGAGAAAATGACTCTTAATTTTCCCCCTCAGTCCAGCTATTCACTTTGTCAGTGCCACTCTGACAGCCAGTGCATGGTAACAACGTCTAGAACTATATCGCCTTGTCTCTGCCAGCTTTGAATCCTCTCTCTGTGTTGCAAGCCTTAAATGCTACATGCTATCAAATCCCCCTGCCACTCCCAAAAGTCTTTGCTTTCAAAGAGACTATTAATTCGAGAAAAACTCTTCAGTCACCAACTGTGCATGTTCTGAAAGAGGGTAAAATATTCATGCTGTTCAATCATAAATATATATATATATCCCATATAAATATATTTATATATGCATTCACAGAAATGTTATTCTCATTTTCTGTGTGGGTCTTCAAAAAGGCGACGACTACTCCTCCAAAGCCATGGAAATCTAAAGCAGCCTCATTTGTCAGCAGAACTGGTTGCCCATGGTGCACACAGAATACCAAAGCACTATATGCCCGTTTCATTTTGTGCTTTGGCGGAATACCCTTGGTTCTTGGAAATATTTAAATGTGTGGGTAGTCGGCACAGACTAATAAGGCGGGTATGGGAGGGACAACAGCGGCTTAAATCAAAGATCCACATTTTGGAAGAGCTTTACTCCAGGGGTTGAATGTGGTGGATAAATAAAGTAAAGCACAAGCATGTAGCCGTGTCAATAAAAAGAAATGCGCATTTGTTTTGTGTTAAGTAAGTCTATATGGCAGATTGTCTGTGCTTAATAAAAGACACCCATCTTCCGGAACGTCTACATAAATGTTTATTGCTTTTAAATACAGCTGCAATCAGTCTAAGCTAATTGCGATTGTGTTAGACAGCTCAGAGACGATAATTCACAGCACAGCTGTATTATTTAATAGGCTTGACCCATGGGTCATTGCCGCCAAGCGGATCTCTTGTTGTCATGTACGAACGCGGGGGCTCCCACTCCTACAGGACTCCAACCAGTGGAGTTCATTATCAGAAATGGGCATCAACCATCATTCTCCAACACTGCAAGGCCTAAGGGGAAATAACACTCTTTGATCCCACTGTCATTATCATCTATCCCCCACTCCCACACCCTGACTCTTTTTCTTCATCAACTCTGACTGTTCACACCCTCCCCCCGCCCCACAGCGGCCATTACAGCATTTGGTCCTCCCATGTCAGGATGAATGAGATTCTCTGACTCTGAATTTCACATCAGCTGAGAGTCTGATTCCATTTTTGAATGCATTGAATGCAAGTTCATTGACTTCCATAGTATGGAAAAAAATACTATAATACTATGGAAGTCAATGGGGCCCATCAAATGTTGGACATTCTTCAAATAAAAAGACATTCTTCAAAATTCAATCTTCTTTTGTGTTCAGCAGAAAAAAAGATATCCAAACAGGTTTGGAACAGTGAGGAGCTATCCCTTTAAGATAAAAATCAAGTAAGTGACTTGTCATACCACAAAATAAACACATAATAAACTGACAGTAAAGATTTTTACATTTTTAGTAGTCATATTTCAAAAAAATGCTGTTCTTTTGAACTTTCAAAAGAACCCTGAACAAAAAATGTATCACAATTTCCACAAAAAAATTAGGCAGAAACTAGAATCAGTATATTATAATGATTTATGGATGATCATGGAACATGATGGCGGCTGAAAATTCCACTGCCATCACAGAAATTTAAAAATGTAGTTACTTTTTTTATTTTTTTTTATATATACTAAAATAGAAAACAGTTATTAAATTGTAGAAATATTTCTTTCTTATTACAATAATACTTGTAATAATATTACTGTTTTTTTTTTTGCATTTTTATAAAGAAAAAATACATAAATATTGGTGAGCTTAAGAAGTGTCTTTCAAAAACGTTTTAAAAAATCTTACAGACTCCAAACTTTGAACTGTAATCTATGTTCAAATATTTAAACACACTGAAATTAAAGCCATTATTCACCAAAAATCTTGCTTTAAAGGGGACCTATTTTGCCCCTTTTCACAAGATGTAATATTAGCCTCTGGTGTCCCCAGAATGTGTCTGTGAATTTTTAGCTCAAAATACCCCACAGATCATTTATTATAGCTTGTCAAATTTGCCCCTATTTGGGTGTGAGCAAAAACACGCCATTTTTGTGCCCCATTAAATGCAAATGAGCTGCTGCTCCCGGCCCCCTTTCCAGAAGAGGGTGGAGCTTTAACAGCTCAACAACAACAAAGGTTGCTCAACAACAACATAGCTGGAGAATCTCACGCAGCCAAAATGACGATTGTCAGTAACGGCGTTCAGCCTTACATTTGTTCAAGCTGGAGTTGGACACTGAAGAAGAGACTCAGGAAGAAGTTACAACTTTTTGAATCCAACTAGACGTTTCTGAACATTTAGTGGATACATTTATGTAGTTACTGTGGAGTTGATTCAACTCATCGACTAGCATGTGCCGTCATGTTAATCTTTTCTGCAAAACCTGTATGGACGCCAACTATACATAGCATACCTGTTTGCCAAACAGAGCCATACACACCAGGCTAACGTTTATGACTGCTATCAAATGCTGTGAATGGTCTAAAAAATTTTTCAAAATATCACTCAGACAGAAATGCTCCTTTTTTAGCAATCGAGCTTGCCAGGGTCAACTTGCAGGCTATCCAAGCTAACGACATTCTAAATAGTGTTGTGTGACACTCTAAACATAGCGATAGAACTGGTACACCACGTGTAGATTAAGGGGGCGGTAATATTATAATAAGATTCCCTTCCTACATCACAAGGGTAGCGAAATCAGTTTTTTCACATGCTTACAGAAAAAGGCTTGCCAAAACAAAGTTACTGCGTTGTCCTTTTTCACGTTTTCTGGGTTGGTAGATGCACCGGGGGACCCGATTATAGCACTTAAACACTGAAAAAGTTTGATTTTCATGATATGTCCCCTTTAACAATCTTCCTTGACAGCTGTGGTGGTGGTAAGCAGCTTGGACATTCTACTATAAATATTCCCTTTTGTGTTCCACAAAAGAAAGCAAGTCATACAGGTTTAAAAAAACATGAGGATGAGTAATAATGACAGAATCTTCATTTTGGGGTGAAACATCCCTTTAAATAACTGCTCATATTAACACTTCACAGTGTGATTGGGAGGAGGACTACAGTTTTAATGGGAATGAAACCAACTGACTGCAAGAGACATGCAGGCAAATGAAGCCAGTCAATGCTGGATGTGCTCAGTGTTTGTTAATGAGATGGTGCTCGCAGCACAGTGCAGAAATCCACCCCCTACAGATGGAATGCACCACGCTCTAGGGAGCAGGCTATCACTAATTAGCATTACGTAAGGGCCAAATAAATACAGGTTCTCGGAAATAAAGCGATGAAACCTTGAACATTAATGAATTACAGCTCTCTTCTGAAATGTTCAGATATCACTGATATTAAAAAGCCTGACATGAAAGAATCTCGCACACAAACACGAAACAATAACTGAAGCTAAATATGAAGGACGATGTTGTGTGAAGGAAAATTAATTGAAATGCTAGATGTAATTGTAAATGCCCTATTAACAAACCCTTTTCCTTTTGCTGTGTGGGGTAGCAGGTATGTCAAAAGTATGTGCGTGTGCATCTATTCATGTTCAAACTTTAAAGTCTGCCGATTCTCTTATCTCACCATGAACATGAGGAAGCAGGAGAACACTAATCTGATGGCATCCACCATGCTTCGCCTGACACACTTCAGGAGTCAGTGCGGTGTTTCGAGACAAACATGCACACACCTGGGTGTCCATATAACCACATTTGTCATGTCTTATGCAAGGCAGAGCTCGCGACAGCTTCGCCACACTCCACCCTTGATCAGAGTCACAACAATTCACGCACATCTGCTTATCCAAGCACACCAAAGATGCTGTCAGGCAGTTATGCATTTCAAAGCTGCCCACAGCACATTGACAATACCGTCAGCTAGCCACTTTAATTGAATGTGGGTGATACATATGACGAATGTGGGCTGTTTGCCTCCGTGCATGTGTATATATGTATGAGTGTGTTTGTGTGGGTGGGAGAGTCAGATAAGATCTGCTTCCGTCAGTACTTCTCTGCAGGAAATGTCACCATTAGTCACACGCGGGTAGTCAATGGTCAGACAGTTAAGGCCGCTGATATGCACAGAACACTTAATTGAGGAAACCTGTTGGACTTGCGCATTTTTAATACATAAATGAAGGATTCTTTTGAGTTGTATCTTTTCAATGAATCGTTCACAAATAGTGATTCTCAAATCAACAAATTACTGCATAGGCGTAATTTGTGGGTGGGACATGTCCCAACCACTTTTTGCCAGGGTTGATATTGTCCCACCACGTCTTGTGGCATGAATGTATCTAAAACAAAAGAAACATCCAGTTGATTAGCAATTTGCAAAGCAAAATAAACCATACAAGGGTGAATTTGAACCCAGAACTTCTGGCACGCTTAACAAAAATTCTACCACTAGTCCATCAGGACAAGCTAACTATTGATGCGGATCTACGTATTTATTGACTGATGTAAATACTCTCGAAACTAACAATATATTGTATTGTAGTATAGATGTAAGGAATCACTGAACTGAGAACAGCATCTTTCAGACATTTCAGACTTGTAACAAGGAACATCTCACTCACATCCATTTCTTTTGGATATGTTGGACTCCTAAAGAGGCATGTTAACAGCTCACAAACTCAGTGAACAAGGACCAGATTTTTTTTTTTTAGACATGTAATCAAGCAGAACATTCAGTTAATGATCTGGTTTAACAACTCAGTGACTCACTGAACAGTCTCTTTCAGGACATCTTCAAATCAAAATGATTCAATTAAATTGCTCACTCACAGACTTTCTCTTTTAAATGTGTGATTCGCAATGAAGCAGGTTAATATGGTATTTGACAGATGGGGCTAAAAGTAACTAGCTGAATTGCTAGCAATTGTCACAAGCAAAACTATGCTACTGGAATGTTTCTTACTTGATTTTTCTGTATGTGCATTCCACAATGATAAAATTGCCAAACAGTGTTGGCAATTTGGCATAAATAGTATGTTAAACTTAGGGATGCACCGAAATTAAAATTCCGGGCCAAAGCCAAAACTTCAGGATACATTTGGTCGAAAACCGAAACCAAAATTAAATAAATTAATTAATCAAACTTATTTAATAATCAACACTCAAATAGTTAATAACTGAGTTGTACAAACATTTAAACTGCACATAAAGCAGTTTTTATATGAACTTTTTTATAACAGAATTGTTTCTACTCCAGTTCGTTGGTGAAATATAAACATTTAAAGGACAATTAACTGTAATCATTTGTTTTCATGACAGATTTATTCATACATAACAAAATGTAATACAGTGCATATATTTAGCAAAAAGCTCTTCTGAGTTTTTTTTTTTTTTTTTTTTCTAGCTAACTGATGAGTTTTTGGACATTGAATAGCTTTCTTGAGGTAAAAGTGACACTACACTCTAAAAAATGCTGGGTTAAAAACAACCCAAGTTGGGTTGAAAATGGACAAACCCAGCGATTGGGTTGTTTTAACCCAGCGGCTGGGTTAAATGTTTGCCCAACCTGCTGGGTAGTTTTATTTAACCCAAATATTGTTTAAAAATTACTGCATTTCTTGCTTAAAATGAAACCAAAATATGTTGGAAATTAACATTTATTAATATGTTTAATAAACAAACATTTATTAATATTTTTTTGAATAATATTTAAACAATAAACATTTATTAAATTGCTTATTAATAAATGCTCATCTTTTTGATTATCATTGTTGCCTCTAGTAATTATGAGTCTGATTTTTAATTTCCAACCTATTTTGGGTTCATTTTAAGCCGGACCTATAGTAATTTGTAAACAATTGTTGGGTTAAATAAAACTACCCAGCAGGTTGGGCAAACATTTAACCCAACTGCTGGGTCAAAACAACCCAATCGCTGGGTTTGTCCATTTTCAACCCAACTTGTGTTGTTTTTAACCCAGCATTTTTTAGAGTGTATAGTCTAAGCTGTTTTACTGGCGTCTTTACACGGTTGAAACATACACGGTTGATTAAGAGACTACATGAGACAGGATTCATTTCGGTAAGCTGTAATGTATCTTTCAAGATACCTTCTGGTGTTTACCCATGCTTGCACTGTAAAGAGGAAAAAATGATTCGTTCATGTGCGCTTGATCCGCGCTGCCGCTGAGGAGGAGGCTACAGTGATGTCACGTCGTATTAAAGAGCGCCAAAACGAAATGTATTGTTTGAATTTCGTAAAAGAAAATCGACCCAGTTTTAAAGTTGAAACTTTGCTTCATTTAAAAAAAAAAAAAAAAAGAAGAAGCTTATTGCTATTATTGGATGGCTAGTCTCATCCTCAGACGTCACGCCCACGGACCGCTGGTTGAACGTCTGATGCATATGGCACACTTTACTGAAAACACTTCAGGATTTTCGAAGTCATCATCTGGTTGGTTGAATTCTACAGGATGTCTGGGTGACGCGTGTGGCGTTCTTTAATGGTCCGCCTGGAAACAAATGCCGTAACGCCAAACCCCTTCGTGGAAGAATAACGCCGTCGTGTTTATAACTGTGACAATGAGCGCTTACCAGGATCAATTTTCAAAACTATGTGAAGTTTGCAGCTCCATTGTTGCAGCAAACTTGCACAACTTTCTTGAATAATTAGATGTAAGCCAGTCTGTTATTGTAGGGACATCGACTTTACATTTTCACACCCCTAAACATGATGCGGAACAAAACAAACTGTAATTGGTTGCGTTACATATCAGTCAAACGTCCTCTTGGGCAGCCCTTGGCCAGTGAAAGCTGCGATTATGCGATAGAGTCCAGACCTTCTGCCGTCCGTCTGAAGGTCTGGCTACACAAGACTATTGGATGGCAGGTGTGCTACAAATGGTTAGTGAAGTTTTTTTCACACTGCACATAAAAAAAATAAATAAAAAAAAGACTGGACAAAAAGATTTTAGATTTAAGAAACCATATCATTACTGATTAAAATCGAGAAAATAATATTGTCAATCCAGAGCTAGTGTCCACACAGCTGACATGAGAAGCATGCCTCCAAAACCATTTCGGCCCGAAACTGAAAATACCTGTTTCGGCTGAAAATTTTCGGTTGCTGAAATTTCGGTGCATCCCTAAAACAACCCAAACACTTTTCAGCTGAATTTGTATTAAGTAAATGCAAAATAAATGTAAAAGTAAATGAAATTGTATTATGTAAATGCAAATTATCTTTAGCTTTTAAATTAGGCTTTGTTTGAGCTCAATCATGGCTGTATCTAACTAAACTGGGACATTTATTTCCATTCAAAATTTTGTTGTCAGAGGAAAGATTTATTTATTTATTTATTTTGACACAGCAAGGACACATTTAATTGATCAAAAAATTACTGTAAAACATTTATAATATTTATTTTAAAAGATATTTATTTTAAATACATTGTGAATTATATTTTTAAATAACTATTTTCTATTTTAATATATAATAAATATATTAAAATATTATCAATATTATAAATTATTATATTAAAATATATATTCTATTTTAATATATAATTCTATTTAAATGTAATAATTAATTCATATATATTTTCGAAAGAGCAGAAATTATTTGTATTTTCCATCACTATTGAATGCTCAGTGCAGAATTTGGTATTGCCTACTATATCAGGGTTAAGTAATCTGGCAGAAATCCATCAGGCCTTCACTCCCCTGATGTTTGAGAAACAGAAGGCTCAGCTGTGTTGTCCCCTCTCCGGTTATGATGAAGAATAGACACTCCATCAGTGTAAAATGAAGAGATGATGGTGAGTGCCGACTAACACGCCAGGCAACATGTCTGCCACTCGCACTCAGGGAGCCTCAAGTCTCAACAGCCGATTTGATTTAGTCCCCCAAAAACAAAAATTTTTTGAACACAGAATCACTTCAAAGATTTACCCCCCGGTCCTTTGGGAGCCCGTTTCTTGGCCTGCCCTTTCCACTTGATTGACAGATGAAGTCTCTTCTTTGTTGGGGCGAGTGGGCTGTCCATTCATTTAAGCTTGTCCACAGGCAAACATACACTGTGACACATTCCGATAACTTCATATTGACTATTTGGGTCTCTTGACAGAATAAGAACCAGATGAGAAGGGAGAAAACTCCAGGGAGTCTCATTTTATGAAAGGCTCTAAAAAAACAGCAATATGATGAATAGATGAAAATATGATATCTCCATCCAGACATGTCTTCGAAATACCATATCCGCTTGTTTTATTACTGCAATATGAAATAAAAAAATAGATTTGCACTTCTTGACGTACACAAAAGAATAATGTTGAAGTTTCAGTTAAGATTTTGGGATCCCACAATCGTTCAGTGGTTGGACAAAAGAATAAAAATAGTGCCTGCTGCATGAAACAAAAAAATGTAATTAATTCATGACCATTTTATCTTTCATTTTTAAACATTTCTTGGTAGAAATACAATCACATGAAATATTTCATTAAGATTAAAGCACACTTGAATTTGTTATAATTAGATGTGAATTTATGCAGGCTTGGAAGGAAGCCAGAAATCAGTTTTTCTTAAAAGGTGCCTTAAAAAGCTATCTGATAAGTCAATGACTACCTGGGTGGCGAAGCAAATGCATTCTGCTTTAGATAAAGAAACTGTGCAAAAGGGAGCTGAAAGAACATGCCAATCACATTTCAGTACACAAATAAATGCACAAAATTACAATTCCATATGCAAATATTACTGGTGACAGCGCTGTAAGTCCTTGAATCAAAGTTTAATTTTAAAATTATTAATAAAACAATATGTAAAGTTTGCTAACAGTATTTCACACAATTGCTGATTTTGCCATCACTTTGAATTATCCACTTATTTTGGAATTGTGTTTTGCAAAGTGTTTTGAACTGAATTTCAATTTAGTAAAAAGGACTCTATCACCAAACATTTTTTGTGACTCTTTGACACTGTGATGTGAACCATTTTCAAATTACGTCTACAATCATTTTATTACTATATCTTGCAATATTTTATTGTCTTTGGATGTCGAACTAGGCTTTAGCCTGAAGTGCATATAGAACAAATGGCAATTGTTTTCGTAATTAATTTTCGGGTTCAAAAAGACTGATATGACATTGATTTCATTAGTTAATGCATAAAGTAAATACCTTCAGGTTTTATTTTAAAGAAACATGTTGATAATTCAATTATTTAAAGAACACTTAAAATTCAATTGCTTGTAAGACTCTTCTATGATGTTATACTTATAAGATAATATAATATGTGACACTGGACCACAAAACCAGTCATAAGTCGCAAGGGTAAACAGGTCCTTCTCAAAAAATTAGCATATTGTGATAAAAGTTCATTATTTTCCATAATGTAATGATAAAATTAAACTTTCATATATTTTAGATTCATTGCACACCAACTGAAATATTTCAGGTCTTTTATTGTTTTAATACTGATGATTTTGGCATACAGCTCATGAAAACCCAAAATTCCTATCTCAAAAAATTAGCATATCATGAAAAGGTTCTCTAAACGAGCTATTAACCTAATCATCTGAATCAACTAATTAACTCTAAACACCTGCAAAAGATTCCTGAGGCTTTTAAAAACTCCCAGCCTGGTTCATTACTCAAAACCGCAATCATGGGTAAGACTGCCGACCTGACTGCTGTCCAGAAGGCCATCATTGACACCCTCAAGCGAGAGGGTAAGACACAGAAAGAAATTTCTGAACGAATAGGCTGTTCCCAGAGTGCTGTATCAAGGCACCTCAGTGGGAAGTCTGTGGGAAGGAAAAAGTGTGGCAAAAAACGCTGCACAACGAGAAGAGGTGACCGGACCCTGAGGAAGATTGTGGAGAAGGACCGATTCCAGACCTTGGGGGACCTGCGGAAGCAGTGGACTGAGTCTGGAGTAGAAACATCCAGAGCCACCGTGCACAGGCGTGTGCAGGAAATGGGCTACAGGTGCCGCATTCCCCAGGTCAAGCCACTTTTGAACCAGAAACAGCGGCAGAAGCGCCTGACCTGGGCTACAGAGAAGCAGCACTGGACTGTTGCTCAGTGGTCCAAAGTCATTCGGAAATCAAGGTGCCAGAGTCTGGAGGAAGACTGGGGAGAAGGAAATGCCAAAATGCCTGAAGTCCAGTGTCAAGTTCCCACAGTCAGTGATGGTCTGGGGTGCCATGTCAGCTGCTGGTGTTGGTCCACTGTGTTTTATCAAGGGCAGGGTCAATGCAGCTAGCTATCAGGAGATTTTGGAGCACTTCATGCTTCCATCTGCTGAAAAGCTTTATGGAGATGAAGATTTCGTTTTTCAGCACGACCTGGCACCTGCTCACAGTGCCAAAACCACTGGTAAATGGTTTACTGACCATGGTATTACTGTGCTCAATTGGCCTGCCAACTCTCCTGACCTGAACCCCATAGAGAATCTGTGGGATATTGTGAAGAGAAAGTTGAGAGACGCAAGACCCAACACTCTGGATGAGCTTAAGGCCGCTATCGAAGCATCCTGGGCCTCCATAACACCTCAGCAGTGCCACAGGCTGATTGCCTCCATGCCACGCCGCATTGAAGCAGTCATTTCTGCAAAAGGATTCCCGACCAAGTATTGAGTGCATAACTGAACATAATTATTTGAAGGTTGACTTTTTTTGTATTAAAAACACTTTTCTTTTATTGGTCGGATGAAATATGCTAATTTTTTGAGATAGGAATTTTGGGTTTTCATGAGCTGTATGCCAAAATCATCAGTATTAAAACAATAAAAGACCTGAAATATTTCAGTTGGTGTGCAATGAATCTAAAATATATGAAAGTTTAATTTTATCATTACATTATGGAAAATAATGAACTTTTATCACAATATGCTAATTTTTTGAGAAGGACCTGTATTTGTAGCAATACCCAACAAAACATTGTATAGGTCAAAATTATCGGTTTTTCTTTTATGCCAAAAATCATTAGGATATAAAGTAAAGATCAGATTCCATGAAGATATTTTGTAAATTTCTTACCATAAATATATAAAAAATTTATTTTTGTGAGTGGATATGCATTGCTAAGGAATTCATTTGGACAACTTTAAAGGCGATTTTCTCAAAATTTAGATTTTTTTTACACCCTCAGATTCCAGATTTTCAAATAGTTGTATCTCGGCTCGGCCAAATATTCTCCTATCCTAACAAACCATACATCAATTGAAAGATTATTTATTCAGATTACAAATAAATCTCAATTTAAAAAAATTTACCCATATGACTTGTTTTGTGGTCCAGGGTCACATATGCTTGCAATAGTTGCAAAAGATTCCCTTCAGAAAATGTTTTTGTTATGCTGGTTAAAAGTCTCCTCATATCCTGATAGCAATCACTATGTTAAGCAGTCTAAATGTATTTTTATAAATATATATATATATATATCAACTGTGGAAGGCGTAGGAACATAAAATGTTTATTACAATAACATTATTTATTACAATTATTGCGTTCGGTCCGAAAGGTCCGAAAGCATCTGTTCCGTCGATCAACATGTGTTTGCATACCACTGCGCAGCCTGTTCACGCAGTCATCATCAGCACATTTCTTGTACGCTGTGAAGAGTCAGAGCGAGAAAGACAGGCACACAGCAACAACTCAACTTTCCTTCTGAACCGACAACAAGTGGCACTGGAAAGTATCGACCAAAAGAAAGACAGTCTACAACAAAAAAAAAAGGGCTGGATAATAAAAGAACTCAAACCCGGAATTAATATCGGTGTTGCTTTTCCACTGTGGAGTCAACTGGGTTAGTCAAAGAGTCTGAAAGAGGATGCCATGGTTGCAGTATTACTTTTGGACAGGTAGGTACATGGTGTGATTTGATTGTGATGTGTTTTGATATAGTAACGCATAATGTAGCATATGCAGTTTGTGTACCTTTACTAATAAGCTCAACAACAGCAGCATCTAGCGTCTAATCGGGAGCTATTTTTATGTTGTCAAAGTTACAAGCAAACTACAACATCCACATCTTTGGTGCATGGATTCGTAAGGCCACCACCACCACCAGATGTTTCGATCATTTGTTTTTGAGTCTTGCGACAAACTATTAGTAAAACGTCTTGTTTCCTCCTTCAATGAAAATACTCTCAGCGCCCCTGTGTGTATTGTGAATGCCGTCCTTAGCACGAAAGATCGTTTTGTGTTGTTCCTTCACTTAATATTCTGACAATGTTTAACTTACATTATATTTTTGCTGAAATACTATCATCTTTCTGGTTATAAAGTCAGTGATGTGGTTTATTTTGTGCTCAATGCTGCTAGTTTTTCATCAGCTGTCATGTTAGAAAAGCATATCCATTTGCTGCATCTAATTCATTTTTTAAAAGTTGTTTACGTTCATTATTTTAGTACTGTTACTCTCTGTACTGTAAAGTTTTCTCACCAGTGAATGACACATAATGTAAACCAATAATGCTGTCGTCTCGCTTCTGATCTGTGCGCGTTCATGTGTTTTGTAGGCGTGGATTTTGGACGGCGATTTGCAGGGAGGGTGGGACGTACACTTTCAATGCTAGCAGGCTAAAGTTAGCATTTTCCCTGATCACCTACTGCACCTTTAATTTCATTTCAGAATTCCATGTATTGTAACCCTCTTAGAATATTGTGCCTTTTCTCTTGTAAATGTTCTTTTTATTTGCAAAAAATAAATAAACAAAAAAAATCATGCGAGTCAATGGGAGAACTTCAACGTTATTTTTTTTAGAAAGCATAATTTATTAAAAGAAAAAAACAGCTAAGACTTTAGAAATTATTGCAACATTTAAATAATTAAAATTTTGAAATGAGTTTGCATGTTAAATAGTTCAAGCTGAATTAATTGCAGACATTTGTAGAGAACAAAAAGTGCAGGAATATCAATTGCCTCACAAGCACTGTAATTAAATAAATAAAGCAATAAATTAGTGTATGTATAAGACACTACATCTGTTCAGACGGTTCAAATGGCACTCTAAAAATAAATCTCATTTTAGCCTCTAAATGAATACTAAAGTATAGTGACAAAGTTTACTTAGATCGTTCAGCCTTCTGTTAATGCTCGCTATGAGGAAAATCTTAGTATGCACATACGAACACAGTTTAATTCAGGGACTGCATGTTTTCTAGGAGACCATCTTCACCTAGATGTTCTAATACCTCCAGTCCCTCCTCACTGAGATATAAATTATGGATTGTGTGCCTGTGAAATGTGACATTAAAAAGCCGCACTGACATGCTGAAGGGCAGCACTCTCCTCTTCATACGCGGTCAATCAGTATGTGTGTTTGTGTAAGTGAATCTTACGTATATGCAGTATTTTTCCTTGCAGTCGAAAAGTATCTCTCTTGAGTGGACAAAAATGTATTATTCAGCTGTACTTTACCATATAGATACCCAAATGAGCAGTCTGCTGACATACACTGACATACCCAACAATCCAGCCCGTAAGTACTACCATAAAAACACACACTCACTCTTTTTTCTCTTAAATGGCTGACTGCACTGTCATATGGATTACTTCTTTAGTGTGCTGAAGGTCTACCGAGCAATTCCAGAGGCTATACCCTACAGGCACTCCATTAAACTCCAAAAATCAGAGTTATATAACCTTTTAAAGGGTCACATGTTTACTTAAAGCATGTAAGGTTCACATTAAGTTCACATTAAGTGCTCTAGCTAGACCAAAACAAGTGAGCAGGAGCAGAGGGCAAAAGAATGGCTTAAATACGCAACATTAAATGGCCATGCCCCCATGCCGCTCGCTCGGAAACAAGCTGCAGCGCATCCTGCGTTACCATGCAAATTCATGATTGGACTGAAGAGAGGATATAGCTACCAACACTCAGTACTCTCATACGCAACTAATCTTGCAGACTAACAAGCTTTTAATTGGCCTTTTCTTTCAGATGAAATGTGTTCCCAGCCATGAAATGAAATGCTTTTAATCAGGCTAAAGGAGTTAACTTACTGTAGACTGTTCCATTATACTATCAACAACTGCATTTAACATTCTCCATGGATGTTGAAACAGGCATTAGCCTGAAGCGCATATAGAACAAATGGCAAGTTTTCGGAACTACTGCGAGGTCCAAAAGCCTGAGATGACATTGATTTTTTTTTTTTTTTATCATTAACATTTGTTAATGCTGGATATCAGAAAATAAAAATCAACAATTTTTTTTTACAGCATTCATTAAACTACACTGTAAAAAATTATTTTCATAATTTGTTATAAAAAAAATTATTTTGCAAAATCAACTTAGATAATTATTGTAGTTCAGATAACATAATATTTTGAGTTTCTGTTGATTAAACCAATTTACTTTATTGTATTAACTCACATTTTTAATTTCAATGAACTCAAAATTAAGGCAACCAGGTAACTTTCTTTTTTTTAGTTGAACCAACAATTCTTTTTTACAGGGTCATGTAAATTTATAAATATACTATTGTTCATTGATGTTTGTTATAATACCTGAAGTATTAACATGTTTTAGTATGTTAACCTAGTATTAATAAATGCTGTAAAAAATATTGTAAAGTATTGCCACTTTAAAAAAAAAAAAATTCTAAAGTTATGTTTTAAAATTGATATAAAATTGATATACAGTATATATATATATATATATATATATATATATTTAAGATTTTGCACTATTTCTTATATATTTATCAACTGTAAATGAATTCAAGCAAAGCTGCTCTTTGGATCATTCTCAAATCATGCTGGAGAACATGATCTTCAGGTTTTACAGAAACATTGGGAGTTTATGCAGCTCAAGTGCTGCTGTCATTAAATTCTGAAATTAATTTACATTTTTCAATGCAGCTTTTCACTAAAACTGTTATGCTGATAATATAATACAAATCTTTCTATTAAATCAGAAAAATGGTCAGAGACTTTTTGAGCTCTCGAATTCTACAGCTACACTGACATATTACCAAGACATGAAATACTATCCACTTTGTAGATGGCGCTCAGAAATCTACAGGAGAAAAATGGCCCTTCATTGCACAGGAAACAAAATTGCACAAACATGATTAGCTATGCAGATGATGATAGTCAGACTGTTCACCTTGGGGTATGAAAATGGAACCTCCTGACTCACACACAATGGCTTTGCGACTGTTTCAGGATGTCAAATGTAATTTCTTGCCTCAGAAGGTCATGAATTGCAGATGTAACATTAATGTCACCTTTCAAATTCTTTTTAAATCATTTCCAGAGCTGCATCCTGTGATCTCTGTTGACACCAGAGCCCTCAGAATCTGAAGAAGGTAAGATTGTGAGGCTCATGCACCCTGACTGTTCCTTCCTGCCCCTGTGAGCTTTAACTCGATTGCTGGCAAGAGATGTGTAGGAGAGCAAATTAAAAAGAGGTGCGCATCAGAAGATCACTATGACTCATTCCTTGCAATCTATAGACACAGATGCAAGCGCACACACATACAAAACCCTGGCTGGAAGATGCCATAACACATCTATCTCAATTGAAATTTATTCATAATTGGCTGTGCATTCTGACGAAACCCCTTTAAGTAAGCAACATATAATATATAGTAGTCAACATTTGAAGTGGATCAAAAAAGTTGTCTTAAGAACTAAATTGTCCTAAAAAGAAGGTTTTTGAACCTAACTATGGTTAGAGATTTTGCTATATTGTGTATATTGCGGTACGCAAATACTGTATATAGCACTACTGACACTTTAGAATAGAGATGCACCAATACCGATAGCTGATTTTCAGTGTGATATCTGCCGATATCAATAGTTTGGGGGTTCTGCCTTTCATACCTTCTTTTAAGTTAATTAAAATTTCATTATAATTAATCATTATATTTTTAATTAATATATATTTTGAAAGAAATGCAAATAAAAACTTTATTCTCTCCATTTCATCAACTTGTTACAGATTAACTGGTATCAGTTATAAACAAATACATTACTATTAACACACATTATCTAAATTCTGAAGATTAAATGAATATTTCTTAACTTTCTGAATTTTATTAATTCATATAATTACTATTAATATTGAATATCAAACTGATTTCTTAGCATTTTCATTAAACAAAGCACAAATTCAGTGCATTTTCATGCCCTCTTTTGATTGTCAGGATATATAGGCCCTGACTATCGTCTGTTTTTAAACCATCAAGGACGTCCCGCTCTTTATATTCTCATTCATGCATTTTATCACTCTAAAGTAGAGATGCACCGATATATCGGCCAATAATCGGTATCAGTCGATAAAAGCAAATTTTCGCATTATCGGCTATCAGCCGATACCGATTATTGGCCGATATATCGTTGCATTTCTACTTTAGAGTGATAAAATGCATGAATGAGACTATAAAGAGCGGGAAGTCCTAGATGTTAAATAGAATTATAAGTGCAATTACACACTATATCCTGAAAAGGAACTTGGTGCAGTGCTCGCGCTGACTGGCACACTGCCAAAGTGCGTGCACAGAAAGCTGCCTCTCAGAAGGTGAATTTTGGACGTGCTCGATGTTAAAAAGTGTTATTAAGCACAATAAGCAGTGAAAAAGAACTCGATGTGGTGCACGCACTGACTGACACAGCTTAAGCATGGGCACAGAAAGCAGCGTCTCAGCAAGCGATTGCAAATTCAGTTCTCTTTCACGTCTTATTGTGCTTGATTGTTCGAATACACATGCAATTATGTCAAAATGCCCATCGTGTGAAGCAATCATGTAAACACAGCTGGTTATGTCTCCAGTGAAAGTAAACTGTTGGGTAAACCGGATGTATATCAGTAATTTTGTTCACTATATCAGTGTTCAGTGCCACATGATCCATCTGAAATCATTCTAATATGCTGATTAACCTGGAGAGAGCTAGCCGTTAGCATTTCCCATCTCTCTCAAATCTCATTGGCGCTTCCTCAGCTATGCTTATCTTTGCTGATAATTTATAATAACTGTTTGCTATTAAAATATATTTTAAAATGTTATTTATTCCTGTGATAGGAAAGCTGTATTTTCAGCAGCCATTACATCAGAGTTCAGTGCCACTCTAGAAACATTTCCAATTATTACATTGATCACAAGTGACAGTAAAGACTGTTGCTGTTCTTTTGAACTTTCTATTTATCAAAGAATCCTGAAAACAATGTATCACGGATGTATCAATATTAAGCAGTAAAACTGTTTTCAAAATGGATAATAGGAAATGTTTCTTGAGTGGCACTGAACGCTGGAGTAATGGCTGCTGAAAATACAGCTTTCCTATCACAGGAATAAATAACATTTTAAAATATATTGAAATAGAAAACAGTTATTATAAATTATGAGCAAAGATAAGCATAGCCGAGTAAGTGCCACTGAGATTTTAGAGAAATGGGAAATGCTATGGGCTAGCTCTCTCCAGGTATTAAAGATTTCCTTGGATAAGATCATTGCACAAGCAGTTATAATTTGGAAGTTTGCCTGCTACTCAGCTGTGTTTTTTATATTTCCCGATTCCCCACGGTCCACTCCTCCTCTTCACTCAGGGGCATTCCAAGTGTCAGAGGTCATGCCAGTGCAAATTGTAGCTCTCTAAGTTCTGAGAAAGCAGACATGGAAAAGCACTTCAAATCTGGTTTACCCTTGATAACCCCTAGCACACTCTGGGTCAAACACGTGCCCTGGCCAGACTGCAGGGAGTTGTCAGCAATATAAATAATTCTGTCAGAGAAATGCTTCTTCCCTTGTTAACGGTGGTGGGTATATTTTTTGATGAAATATGCATTTTGCAAGGATGATTCACCTTTTTACCTCATTTATAGGTATTCCAGTATGTGCACAGTTGCCAGGATTATGATCTGGTTGCTTCCCCTCACAGCAGCGACCTGTCTGTGTGAGAGCTTACCCACTGCATCAGAGTTTATTCTTTGCGACATCACCAGGCATGCAGAAGTCCGAGAGAGTAATCTCTTTAAATCGTCAAACGCCCAAGGCTGTCCCTGTGACGTACAAATAAGTGCATGTGCACGCAAGAGCGGTTCCCATTGATGAGATATATGATGCTCCTGGCATATTGTGTCATCAGCGTTAACTGTGAAGCTCTGAAAAAATGAAACAACAGAGGCTCTTTGGCTTTCTAACAGACCTTGCTTAAATCAAGCAGACTATGAATTTGTAATGCATGCCATTTAATTTGAAGTATTCAGGCAGAAAAACAAAAAGCAACATCAATTATTACACACATGTATAAATAATAAAAAACACTGAGCAGAGATAAATTACGGCTGTTCTATAAGATCCTTCTCCAGGTGGTGAGTCTGTATTCCACTCAAAGTCAGAAAAACCAAAGTGCCAATGACCCCTAACAGGGGAATGTCATTATGGGCGAGAACTTGGCCACAGAAATGGCAGCATGGAGAATTGAGACATCTCTCCTCCCTGTCCGTGATGGGCATTATAGATCCCCGGCTAAAGGTCAGGTTATCACCGGAAGGACAGAGCAAGAGGACCAGAGTAAACTCTATCAAACTCCGTTGCTTGGCAATCCACGCTCTATCTCTCTCTCTTTTCATCTCTTAGCTGCCTGTGTTCATAGCCAGAAACCTTGAGAGGAAGATGCTTCATTTCTTTCCACTTTGTACAAAATACAACTTGAGCACGTTATTTCTTATAACGTAATTTGTCTGCAACCTCTTTTCAAGTCTGAGCGTTGGCAGATTATAGTCAGTCTTAACACTATCAAATATTCTGCAGAGAACAGGAGGGTAAAATAAATACAAGCTCAAGGTTGAGAAACAAGAACCAGTTCTTATTCAGAACAAGTTCATTAAAATAAACAAAAAAATACTGGAACCTAATTATTTTTATGGTGTTTGGGTCGGTTTACGATTCTTAAATGAACAGGCTTCCATCAATGCATACGTTCATTGTCATGAACAATTCGGTCCCCCTGTTGAGTGGAAAGTCTAAAGGCCCAGGTATACTTCATGTTCCGTCTTTAGCTCCATCTCGCACACAGCTAACTGTGCAAGCTTTTCAATTTATTTGGCTGCGAGTGTGGAAAGACATGTTCGGCACTTGCGCATCTAGTGGACTTTGTTTTCAAGAGCTCAGGTCACTTGCATATGCGCTGCTGAATGCGCACTGTCCGCACGGACACAGAAATTGGGCTAAACGCGGACAATGTGCGCTGATGTCCACGGACGCTCCACAAAAATTACATCACACATACAGTACGTGGACTGTCGCCTAACATGGACGGCCAAAGTATCCTTTTGGCTTAAGACACCAAAGCAATTCCAACACTGTAAAAAACAATTTTCGTGATTTGTTATCACATTTTTTCTTTTGTCAAATCAACTAAGATAATTTCAGAGGACATAATAATTTGAGTTTCTGTTGATTAAATCAATCGCCTTCATTGTATTAACTCAAATTTTAATTTCAATGAACTCAACATTTTAAGGCTACCAGGTAACTTATTTTTTTTAAAGTTATAAACCAACAATTCTTTTTTTTACAGTGAAAGGNACGATGGGTTGAGGGATAAAGTGTCCTGAAACAGGTTAGTGAAGCGGTGTCCAATGTCCAAAAGTGTTCTTTTGTCGTAAGTGATCAGTGCAGAGGTTATGTGTGTAAAAAGAGAAAGCAAAAGTAGGTAAAAAAGTAAATAAAAACACAATCTAAGCGGAGCGACCTGGACGGCGACCGGACTCAGCGGCGCCATCTTGTAAAGAAGTCAGTCCTTGATTTGAAATCCAACAAAATTGCTTTATGATGTATGACATTACTACTAATCACAAATAGCAGTGTGTTTTAATAGTACAACAGTATACAGTGTAAGCAAAGATAGATTACAGTACAAAATTGTTCAGATCCGAATCAATGCATGCTAGCTTCCAGTAGTATTCTCCTGTAATTTTTATAATAAATGTCGATCACAAATAATTACATTATATTATAATGTACTACATTATACTGTATACATTATTATTTATAGTAAACATAACATTTTATATATTATATTAAACCACAAATTTTTAGTAATGAGTTCCAGAAGCTTTAAATACCTTTAGTGTGAAAGTAGATCATATATCAGTTGTAATTTGTCCTGTCATATAACACTTCCTCAGGTTTTTAACTTTGTGAATAATATGCTTAAAATTTCCATACACTGTACTGCAGCAGTAGTTGCTGTGGCCTATGACACTAAATAGGAAAGAGATTGCGCATAGAGTCCATTTTTCATGACACCAGACACTATACCAACTAAATAACAAAAAAACTAAAACTAAAGCAAACAAATAAATAAATGGGCAACATAACTTTCTAAATCTTTCACAGTGCAACCAGTGAGGTCCATTTAGCAAACGAATGACTCTTATAAGCCAGTTCTTTTTAAATGACTCACTTTTTAATGACTCACAGATGAGTCTCAAATGGCACACTTGCTCACTGAATCAGTCGGGGCAGTTACTGGATTCACATTTGACTCAATCACTTTCGGTAATATCCAACTGGTGCTTCCTGAAAAGTACTAAGAGAATTGTTAATTAAATGGAGAAATGAAAAAAAACAGAAACAAAATGGAATTGGAACCGGAATCCTTACGATTCGTATTTTGCTAAGTCCTTGCGTTTCTCATCACTACACAGCACTAGAGTAAACCTTGGTTGTAAATGTCACAGTCTACATCATGAATACGATATTATGTGGCATCAGCCTTTACTATAATTGATTAATGTACTCTTCTGCCCTCAGCTAGGTGTTCCTCTCTCTGTTCGTGTCTTTGTTTCTTGTGTTAATCATTGATGTAGTATACTGTCATCATAAGCTTTGTGTTTTATACACCTGTACTGGTTATCTAGAACAAACACAAACTTTGCCACAATGCGCTTTCATTCGGATGACCTGAAAACTTGTAAAGCAATACAATGGCGTTGCATTAAATCTATTTACACTATAAATTTGATACATTTATGGTCATAAAAGACATAAAATATGTATTTCATAAATTCACTGTCTATGCATGAGTGTAATCCTGCACTGCAGTAACTTTATAAGAATACTTTCAGATCTATTTTATGGACAACAGAGCTAACAGCCTCCACAGGGAGCAATGAAACAACATGTTACGAGAAAACAGGCATTTCTGGAAAACTACAAAGCCATGTGAGGAAGACATTAACTTGTCAATCAAGAGATCAAAAACGCAGTGCCAACCAGCTGAATTGTGCCGCTTATTTCCACTTGTCTGCCAATGAATTGTATCTCTGGATATTATTCTAATTACACAGCTCTGCTTCTAATGCAACAATGGATCACAGACTGTGATTGTGTCTAGCTTTTAACTGCCACTATGCCATAATGACTCTGTGAAATCAAGTACGGCCCGGCACTAAGATAATGCATACGCTGCTCCCACAACGAAGAGGATGAATTAAAGCACGTGGCCCCATCGGCTCGCCAGGCTTGGGGGAATTGAGGATGGAAATGAGCCGTGAGTGATGTGATTTGTTGGACGATCCGCCGGACCCTTCACGCATCTGCCCACTGCAGCACAGCGACACACTGCAATCAGCCAGTGCAAAGCCCCTATTATGTTCCGCCATTACCAGCACACAATAGCAGGTATTATCAGTCATACGAGCGAGTGAGTTTGACTTGTGCGAGGAGGAATTGGTAGTGACGGTTTTAGTTGTTACGCGAGCAATAAAGGTAGATGCGATAATGTGACAAGCCGTAATCATAAAGGCTGTGGCATTTGTCATTCCTGCCAGTGTGTTTGTACATGCGTCAGCGGGGCTTTCGAATGCACATATGTGTAGCTTTGTGGATTAAGTATTACAATGCACAATGCACAGCTGTGCCCGGACTCCCTAATTAAATGGCTCTGTATTAGTGGTCCATAGCAAACGGCCCTGTCTCCACCTGTCAATGCTTCCAGCCCTGAAGTTTAAAGCGTTCAGCATTGCAGCGGCTGGAATGGGCTCATAACCTCTGCAAGTACCTGCTATAATTGCACACTGATTATCATTACTCACACTGCCATTACAGCAGCACGAGTGTCATTAGCAGGCTGCCCCAACGTCATTTCTGATGGTTCACTATTCCCTTTTGTTCAACTTTATATTCCTGAGTGTTAACTCCAAACATCGTCAAGCCAATTTGATTGAGTGAGAAGCAAAGCCATGCTTTTTTCTAGAGTTGAGCTGTTTTTAAAAAGTAAAATGTGTCATTTGAATGTGCTATATTACAATTAACGGCCCTTCGTTTCGGCGGATTTTATGGTACACGAATCGCAGATGTAGTTTGAATCCCCGCTTTGTGCTTTAACTGACCCTTTCGTAACAATCCAACCTCTCATTCTAAAGCAATTTTAGCAGTTAGTGCCTCCAAACAATCAGACTGGCAGGTGGGGCTAATCCTAGATTAGATTAAATGGTTGACCATGTTTGTTTACCGAGCAGAACCGCGCAGAGTTTCTCGGACAGAGAGATTGAATTTAGACCGAGTAAAGGCACCCAATCTCAGCACTTAAATTGACATGATTTGTTTTGCATTTGCTGCAAGTGAGTGGAATATTATAGGCTCTTAGTGGGCCTGGAGGAGCCTGAGATTCAGAGAGCTGTCTGATTCTTTTCCAGTTAAGTTTGTGCTTATAAGATATTCCTCCAAGCAGGCTTTCATAAAAGTCATTACCTGCTGCTCTTTGCTATTTCATGTAAACTCTTCAGTATAACCTAATTCCTGGAAGCACTCAAAGTGTCACACTTTGATGGCATAAACCAAACAGCAACACAAGGTTTGACATGTTCTTCTTTCTATTCAAGACAGTTGTTTACTAGCTTATTCGTCATCATGGGCTTCTATTTACTTACACTGTTAGGGGCAGTCGTGGCCTAATGGATAGAGAGTCGGACTTGTAACCCAAAGGTCATGGGTTCAAATCTCAGGTCCGGCAGGGATTGTCGGTGAGGGGAGTGAATATCCAGCGCTCTCCCCACCCTCAATACCACGAATAAGGTGAGACCCTTGAGCAAGGCACCGTACCCCCAACTGCTCCCCGGGCGCCGCAGCAATGGCTGCCCACTGCTCCGGGTGTGTGTTCACGGTGTGTGTGTGTTCACTGCTGTGTGTGTGCGCACTTGGATGGGTTAAATGCAGAGCACAAATTCCGAGTATGGGTCACCATACTTGGCCACATGTCACTTCACTTAAGACCCAACATGCATGATCTCAAATATCTACACACATTTACATTTATTCATGCCTGTTTGTTTATCGCAAATGACTACAAGGGTTATTATTATAGTACATTTTATCAGTAATATGGTCCCTGAGAATTGAGTCCATTTTGGCTGTGTGAGATTCTCCAGTTTTGTTGTTGTTGAGTATCTGAAGCGTGAGTTGTTAAACCTCCGCCCTCTTTTGGAAAGCAGCTCATTTGCATTTAAAAAACGCTGTGTTTTTGCTCACACCCAAGTAGGGGCAAATTTGACAAATTATAATAAATTATCTGTGGGGTATTTTGAACTGAAACTGACACATTCTGGGTACACCAGAGACTTGTGAAAAGGGGCTTGAATGGTCACATTAGTACTTTAGCGGTGCACCTTATTAACTTAAAGTGGTATATTAATACCTTAAAAGGGGCATATTAGTACTTTAAAGTGGCATTTCAGTACCGTAAAATGGCCTATTATTAGTACATTAAAGCACGATATTAGTACCTTACAGATATTAGTACCTTAAGAGTTCTGCTTAGTAAATTAACATTGCATATTAATAAAATAAAAGTTAATGTACTAATATGCACATTTAAAACTGCATATTAGTACAATAAATGTGCATATTAGTGCCTTAAAGGTGCATATTCGTTCCCTACAATGCATATTATTACAATGAAGGGGCATATTAGTAATTTAAGGTAGTAAAAGAACACTATAGGGGTTGATAAGGTACAAAAGAGTACATTTAAGGGTTATTTTCTTATTGTGTAGTAGCCAGCCCCTCCTCCTCACCCCAAACAGTCAAACACACACCAGTGTCCTGTTTATTACATTCTCTCAAATCCAAAGAACTCCTAAAATTTCCCATTAAAATAGCAGATTTTATGATGACTTCATTCACGAGTCATTAGTCTAGGCAAAAAGATAACCCATAGCGCAGGATGAAGTCATACTCATTGAAACTCCTTCAGTCTGTTTAAAGATTCATGGACAGCCATTAGCTTTTCCAAGCAGTTCTAGCGCTGTTCATCTTAGTGAGGCCATCTTAGGAGAAAAATGGACCCACGATGCTGCTCATCATATTCAGCCTGCATGCCCTTTGAAGAACTTAAACTGCTAAAACCAATAAAAAACACAAGGATGAAGGGTAAAACATGAAAAGCACAGAATTCAATGACCCCTGACCTCGACATCGAGCTATTAGAGAAAGCATCAGGTCCAGACATGCACAATTGATAATTGATTCTATAGGGAACCCTGTTGGGAGGTGTTGCCCTTCACCTGAGCTGTCAATCAAGCGAGATCAAAGCTCAGTGACCCCCACATGCAACATAAAAGCCTTCATCTCTGAGTCATTAGAGACCTGAAAAGGCTAACCACAGAACTGTGACTGCAGAGGGTAGGGCTCAGTAATGCATTTGACATAATGTGTCATTTGCATACTGAATATATGGACAAATATATTCAGTCTCTCCCATAGGAAGCAATCATATTAAAAATTCAGAACAGTCATATCTTATTCATACCAGTCAAAACCTAAATAATCAAAGACTATGATGCTGAGCTTTTATTGTTTACCTTTCTGAGACAAAAAAACCCTCAGATTTAAAGGAATATGTTCACCAAAAAATGAGAAAAGAAAATCTATTTACTGTACTTTCATGTTGTTCCAAAACACTATGTCTTTCTTTCGTCTGTGGAATAAAATAAAAGGTTGATTTTTGAAGAACATCCTTTCTGCTTTTTTCTATAGAGTATAATGGAAGTGAATGAGGACTAGGTCTATCAAGCTACAAAATGACAAAAAGCAGCGTAAATCATCGTGATTTATATGACTCATGCACCACATGTCTTCTGAATTAAGATTTTTTTATTATTATTGAGTCATAAGGCCTACAAAATGACAAGTCAGCAAATGCCAAATGTCTACTTGTATATCCTGTGTAACTTGATGCAGCACATTTCATTTCAAATCTAGAGCGATGGGGAAGATTTTCACCAATTAATGTGAAATACATGTTGGTATCATATGGATTTAGAAGACTTAGAATATAGCAAATGAGTCACATAGACTATCTTTACAAGAAATGTTTCACTGAACAAAAGAAAGGTTTGTAACGATATAAGGGCTGAGGAAAAGATGACAGATTTTTCATTTTTCCATGAAATACTGTATCACGTTTACCTTTTAACCTTACTGCCTGTCTCCAAGATATTTTTGTACATTGTTCAAACTGCAGGGGCGCTCCCTGCTACCACACTCAGTGCCATGAACTTTCAACCACACACAGACTGCAAGATATACATCACAGAAATTGCAACAAATGGCACTTTCACACGCAGAACCACCCCAAGTCTCATTTTGAGCACACGCAAACACTCACATACAGCACACAAACATACCTCCTAGCAGCAATCCCTGAGCTGTTTTTGTTCTGATGGAATGGTGGAACGCTTATTGGAACTGTTCACAGTGGAGCAAGTCTTCAGTACAGCTATCACAGACGGTAGAGAGAGGAGAAATCACCTGCTCAGGCTGTAGAATTACAGCATAATTGGTTTCTAAAGCAGAGCCCGGTCATGTGAAACAATGCAACTTCAATTGACCTCTCTTCTGCACTCTCTCCACACACACACACACACACACATACAGAAACACAAACACTGCAGCTTCCGCTGTGCCACTGCATTTGAGGCCTCAGATTTCAGCACTGGACAGCTCCCTGTCTGCCAAAGCACTCCAGAGTTGCATTGTTTCAGCACCACCACCATTAGACAGCTCTCCTCATGTTAACAGCTATTGGCAAAGAAGATCTTTTCCTCTTTGTCCTCTTTTCTATTGCTGACAGGCCCGATGTTTACATACTGTGGTAAGTGAGAACAGGTCAGAGAGAGAGAGAGATAGGAAATGAATATAGTGGGCTGGAACAGATGTTATTGCTTACTCAAACTGCATACATCTTGTATTTTTTATGTAAAGCTCTGAGCAGAGAGAGGGCAGGGCACAGGGCTTCACCATCACATTCTGCACACTTTTTAGCTGACGCTGAAGTCTTGGCACTAAGCATATTAAGAAATTCCAGCTATGCTGTGGGAATGTTTTGTTAGGTAACCTAAAAATGTGCTTCAAATGTGCTTTAAAAATGTGTGAGCAGTAACATCTAAATGGGTTTTATTCAAAATATTACTTAATTAGGGCTGTCGATTTAAAGCTTTAATTTAATTAGTTATGAGAAAAAATAATGTGTTAAAATTATTAACGCATTTAATACACCTGCCCCGCCACATGAATTCAAATGTCTTTAAGAATTTGTGTCACCTGAGGAGAGAATCCTTCTTTCTTATATACACATTCATTTTTACACAGGAAACTGATAGCTACTGTAAGTACACTGTCATTTCACTTCTTGAATTTGTATTGAGCGCCGACTCAATACAACTAGATCGCTAACACCAAAAGTTGTGTGTGTATTTTATGGAAGTAAAATAATGCCATATGTTTTTGAAACGAAAAGCATCTTGAATTGCACTACTTGAAAAAAAATATGCATTGCATTAACCGTGCTTGTATTTTAATGCATTGTATTTTTAGGGCTTGCATTTTTATGGGCTTAAATTCAACATGGTTGTATATTTAAGCTGTGAATATTTCAATTTAAAACATTTCACACACATTTTCATTGTTAAAAATGCAATAATCTATATGCTCGGTACTCTACTGCCTTTCCTGCAGTTCCTGGATGTGAAATGTTGAAATTTGAACCACTGAATTTGTGGACGCAAAATAAAAATGGACCGAAAATTGCCTGCTTAATATTATAGGTTGTATTTTTAAACAGAATGAATATTTTGGAAGTGAAATCTGAAAGGTGAATATGGATTATTGCATTTTTAACAATAAAAATGTGTGTGAAATGTTTTGAATTGAAATATTCACATCTTAAATATACAACCATGTTGAATTTAAGCCCATAAAAATGCAAGCCCTAAAAATACAATGCATTAAAATACAAGCATGGTTAATCCAATGCATATTTTTTTCAAGTAGTGCAATTCAGGACGCTTTTTGTTTCAAAAACATATGGCATTATTTTACTTCCATAGTATTTTACTTATTCACATCAGTTGGTATCCACAGAGCAGTTCTGGTTGTGTTACTATTATCTGTTAAATAAATAGCAATTGAACTGAATTGTTTGGTCCCCTATATATATATTGTAATGTCTGTTTGTTGCTTTTCTCATTTAACACAATAATGACTTTAAATGACCTTTTGGGGAAATGTGCGATTAAATTGTGATTAATTTGATTAATTGCCACATCTTGTAATTAATTAGATTAAACATTTTAATTGCTTGACAGCCCTATACTTAATATAACTAAATCAATATGACAAACATTGGTTAAAGGTCAGATCATAGAAATTGTTCCTTAAAAACACAGTTTACTCAAAAATGAAAATGTTGTCTATATTTACTCATGAGTCCTTCAGTCTAATTTGTAAACTGGATCAAGCTCACCAGCTTAAAAGAATGATTTGTTTCCTAATTCAGGCACTGAGTTCAACTCAGTGATCCGCTCACAGTGGTTCTCAATTAACAGTTCACTGGAGGGAAAGATTATCAATGAATAATGTGTTAAATCTGTCTGTTGCTCACATAAAGCTATCATGTTACTTCAAAAGACTTGGATTATAGTGCACAAGTCATATGAACTACTGATATGGTGCTTTTTAGTGTTTTTAAGGCTGAGTAAACATAGATTTTTCAGATTAATCACAATCCTGATATTAATTGTTAAAATCCTAACACTGATCCTTTACTCTGTGTATGTGCACAAGCCAGATTTTTCTTAGTGCCTAAAGGTTTAGCTCACCCAAATTTTTTTACACACCCTCAAGTTGTTCTAAACCTGTATGACACTTTTGTGGAACATAAAAGATGATGGTCTGAGAAAAGATTGTGTTTTTTGTCCATACAGTGGTAGGCAATGGTAACCAAAACCATTTTGTTAGCAACATTCTTGAAACATCATCTTTTGTGTGCTGCCGAAGAAAGAAATGTCTTTAAGAATGTGTGTCACCTGAAGAGAGAATCATTCTTTCTTATATACACATTCATTTACCCAGGAAACTGACAGCTGCTGTTAGTACACTGTCATTTCACTTTCTGAATTTGTATTGAGCGCCAACTCAATACAACTACATCGCTAACACCAAATGTTGTGAGTGTATTTTACTTGTTCACGTCAGTTGGTATCCACATAGCAGTTTTGTTTGTGTTACTATTATTTTCTGTAAAATAAATAGCAATTGAACTGATTTTTTTGGTCCCTGCTGTTAATTTTTAACATTAATATTTCCATAATGCACCATATTAGAAGATTCACAGTATAATTTGCAGCATGCTGAGAGAGAATGTCTTTCATAAATAAGCAAAATGAACAATATAACTGAAATATACCCAAATGAATCAGAACTGCATAAAGAGCTTGTTAATTGTAATCAAACTCTATAGCTTTCCTGTAGCTCAGTGGTTAGAGCATGGCACTAGCAATGCCAAGGTCATGGGTTCGATCCCAGGGATTGCACATACTTCGATACAAATGTATAGTATAATGCCAAATGCATAAATGTAAATGTAAATGTAAAAACTCAGGAAATCGAAACCCAGCCCTAGGTTTATTTTTTGGTTTGTTTATTTTTCTTTTCTTTTTTTCCATATTTGGAACTTAAAAACCATGGTCACTATGAACAGCCTGAGAACATCTCTTCAAATCATAAATTTTTTGGTACACAAAAGAAATCATACAAGTTTCAAAGGACGCGAGTAAATAATTAATAAATAATAATAACAATAACATTTTTAAGGGATAGTTCACCAAAAAATGAAAATTATTCCATGATTAACTCACTCTCAAGCCATTCAAGGTGTATATGACTATCTTCTTTCAGACAAACCCAATCGGAGATATATTTAAAAATATCCTTAGTCCTCCAAGGTTTATAATGGCTGCCCAGATTTTGGAGACAAAAAAAATGCATCCATCCATGAAAATAATTAATTCATATGACTCCAGGGGGTTAATAAAAGCCTTCTGAAGCTAATCTATACATTTGTAGAAGACAAATATCCTTAATATAATATCCTTCCAGTGCGACAGCCATATGCATTCGACGCACGTCCAAAAAGCATTAACTTCCATGACATAGTACACAATGCCATGACATTCTATACTAAGCCATGACGTACTACGCTATGTCCTACGCTATAACGCTTTTTGCAATGCATATTTTTTTCAAGTAGTGCAATTCAACACGCTTTTTTTTTTCAAAAACATATGGCATTATTTTACTTCCATAGTATTTTACTTATTTTATATATATTTTTAAATATATCTATATTGTGTTCGTCTGAAAGAAGATAGTCATATACACCTAGGATGGCTTGAGGGTGAGTAAATCATGGGATAATTTTCACTTTTGGGTGAACTATCCCTTTAACAACTGCACACTTACCGTTCAAAAGATTTTTTTTTTTCAAAGAAATTCATACTTTTATTCAGCAAGGACACGTTAAATAGATCAAATGTGACATTAAAGACAATGTTACAAAAGATTTAAATAAAAAAATGGACAAAACTAGATTTGAAATAAATGCAGCCCTGGAGAGCATAAGAGACTTATTTTAAAAGCATAAAAACATCTTACCGACCTCAAACTTTTGAACAGTAATGATTAACTTTACAATGTACAATGTATCTTGTTCACTGGAAGCATCCTTGTAACCATATTGATTAATGTGATATTTATTTGAAGCTCTGCTTTACCTTGCTGCATAGTCCAACAGCTAATTGCTATCAAGCAGCCTTGACAAAATACAATAATTTTTAATAAAACACTGAGCCAGAGATGACAGCCAGCAGCTGATGTACCAAACCGAGTGAGAAGCAGCAGAGGGAATGAAAAGCAAGAGAAATAACTGACTAAATGAAAACCATAACACCACAGCAAGCACAAAAGAGACACCGACAGCCATATGCAGTAAACTGGGATGAAGATAAACCGAGAGAGACATACAAGAGGGGACAGAAAGCAGAATGGGTAGCATTCCGTCCCCATCAAGAGACAAGTAAGGAAGAACAACAAAGAAAAACAGCAGACGCATGGGAACTCGGAGGATACACTTTACTCAGCACAAAGCCCCAGGGTTTTAGGACCAGCAGTAAATGGAGAGTGACATTTTAAACAGTATGCATAATGAATAAGCCCGAGCGAAGAGAAAAACACAACCAAGGCAAAGCAGCTGCCACCTCAGCCAGTGATCGAATGAGAGTGTGTGGCCAGACTTAAATACACCCTTTTCGTTGGCAAGGTGCGCTGCGCACAGTGTTCTGAGATTTAATTCACTGCATTAGAGAGAATATATCACTTTGATCTGGGCACTAAGAGAAATGTGGACTCTGGCATTCCTTAATGTCTAAGGCTGATCGCTGGTCAAATCGGAGCATCAAGCACAACAGGAGCTGAAGTGCTCTCATTACACATGAGTGCGAGAGTGCGTTTTGTGATCCGGGCCTCATTGTCCATGAGAGGACCCAGTGTCAATCAGAAGAGCCCAAAATGTTCCTCCCGGCCAGCAGGGGGCGATAGCAGGCAGCATAGTATCACAGTGCCATCAAATTCCCAACATGCATCATTCAGGCGTCATCCGCTGCTAAGCAGACCTCACAGAGGCAGACGCTGTCAGGCCTAATCCTCTTAAACTAGATTTACAAACTGCAGGCATGGTGCAAACATATCATATAGCACAAATTCAACACATGTCGATTGTGTAGCCAAGATTTAAGCCTCCGCTGTAGGTGAATGAGAGAACAGTCAGAAATAACACTGAAACAAAACAGATGAATATTTCACATTCGCTGACAGCTCACGAACCTGAGTGTGAGATGACAAAGAACAGCACACTGCCAGGGAGCCATTTCTTATCATAAATTGAAAACACAAATAAATCAAACACAACGTGTAAGGCAGAGTGATCAAATAACGTGGTAAGAAAATGTGACAAACAAGAGTGTGAGTCCTGGGATGGGGCATCCCTCCCTCTGCTCGAGTCAAAGTCACCCTGCAGGACCTGTGACTACAGACTGATGGAAAAAGAGCGAGGCGGTATGAGGCTTTAATACATTTGATATAAAATATTCAAGCCCGTTGCATTAATCTGCCTTTCCCTCAGGCCCTTAGAGCAATGTTTGCCCTGTGCAGTCCTGACAGAGGACAAAAATTGAGAATCTCACCTGCCTCTACCAAGCGGGTTTATAATACCAGGAGAAAGCTTCGGTATAGTTAGCATTTCAAGCAAGTGTCAATGACAGTTGCTCAGCTGACGCAGCACTCCTGTACTGTAAGTATATGCGATTTCAGAAATGTAAATCTTTTCTCATGGGTAACACACATTTTTTAACATGTAAGCAAATGAAAGTGCCTAGTCACTCTAGAGCCTTGATGCTGATTGACTGATCCCAAGCTGAGCTATGATGTGAAAGGCAGCAAGTGGGAAAAATACAAGTGCATTTTCTTTCGGTAGCTAACAATGCCAAGGTCACGGGTTTCAACTCTCAGTGAATACAAAAACTGATGAAAAATATGTACCTTTAATGCAAGTACTTTTTGATAAAATGATTACAATAATGTTTAAAAAAAAAAAAAAATTTTAGAGCTGTGCAAAAACAAATTAAAGCATTTTACTGTGAGAAGGTGGTTATATATATGCTGCAGATATGATAAAGATATGCTGATGATTATATTCATGTTATGGCTGATAAATGATGAATGAATTCATACTATTTTATCAATGAAAAGATTAAAAAGATATTTTTAAAAAAGATTACAGTTAAAAGTGTTATAAAATTATTAGTGTTTTTATTTTTTAATTTATTTAATTTATTTTTTATTGAAATTTAAGAGCATGTCAAATAGTCTGTGAATGTAAAAATAAAGGAAACAAGTATGAATAATTATAATAAAATAATAAATAATAAATTATAATTAAATATACAATATCTGCATGCATCCAACATAAATAAATCTAAATAAATATGTAAAATGATTTGCGTTTTTATTTTAAAAGCCTATTTTTATTTTAAAAGCCTATTTTTATTTTTAATTTTTTTTATTTAGGATACATATCAGCTGATATTGTATATTTAATTGTTCATAGNAATTGTTCATTCTTGTTTCCTTTATTTTTACATTTCCAAAACATGCTCTTAAAATAAAAAAAAATTAAATAAATTACAATATAAATTATTATTATAAAAAACAATATTAGGGTTTTATTTTTTATTTCAAGAGCATGTCAAAGGTAATCTATGAACAATTAAATATACAATATCAGCTGATATGTATCCTAAATAAATCAATCAATAAACAAATAGGTAGGTATGTTAGTAAGTTACGGCATATGTCAGCAAGGGCAAACCAAGCAAAATTTCACCTTCACTCTTCAAAGGTTGGGTTTGCACTTTGCAGGTGTGCTTCTCATTACCCCAATCAAATGCCTTATTGTGACCACAAGCAGATTGTCTGTAATATCTGTCTGATTAATAATCAGAGAACATGCTTCTCTCCTGTGTGTGTGGGAAGTGTATCTCTGCATCTGTAATGAGAGATGACAATGAGAGCCCAAAGCCACGGTCCAAAGCAGAGCTCACTGATGTAACCCTGGAGGAGTCGAGCACATGCTTATCTAGGACACCAGATCCACAGCTGGCCACATCTGGACAAACAGGCATCACCAACATACACACACACACACACACACACGCAAATGAAATTAATCTAGAAAACCCACCCACCCAAACACACACACGCACACACTATTATTTGAACAGTACGCAAACCATGCAGCTGTTGTGGATTACAAAACCCAAGTGCTGATTTTTTTCCCCATGCACACCCAGCTCGTGATGGGTTCGCCCTGGGTTTGACCTGAAGCAAGATCGCGCTTGCCTGAACCACAGAGTTCCCGTCCCACGTCATGAATATATTTAGCACCAAACGCTCCCTGTACTGCACCCAAACATGTAAAACGCACATCTCTCACAAACATACAAACCCCCTCTCTCTTTCTCTCTCTCTCTCCCTCAAACAGTCATACACAAAAAGTATTGCCAATTTAACCAATCTTCAAGCAATCTACCACAACAAGTGTCTCTGCCTGGCCTTTGACATTGAGCACTGAGAGGCAGGCATCAGAGCCCTTACCTCTCCAATGCTCTATTATAAACACACTGCCTTGAGGCTGTTTCACTGCTCTCAGAACAAACTGAGATCCCTGACAGAACAAAAAAAAAATCATCCTTCGCCACAACCGTGTCACACAGATTGTTCTCAGTTGAAAACATGAACTCACACATACATCTATAGCTGTCACTGTACACCTTGAAGAGATGTGTAGTGCTCTCGAACAGAAAATCTGCAAGACATT
>RJVU01067793.1:6328644-6347222 GCA_003731715.1 Anabarilius grahami | reverse complement strand
TTTTTAATTCAGAAAATGAATTACATTTATTAAAAGCAACAGTAAAGACTTTCTATTCATCAAAGAATCCTGAAAAAAAAATTTTCCCAAAAAAAACAATATGCAGCACAAATATTGATAAAAATGAAAAGGAAAAAAAAATGTTTCTTGAGCACCACATCAGCATATCAGACTGATTTCTGAAGGATCATATGACACTGATGACGGGAGCAATGGCTGCTAAAAATTCAGCTTTGCCATCACAAGAATACATATTAAAATATATAAAAACAGAAAACGGTTATTTCAAATTGTAACAATATTTCAGTAAATTACTGTTTTACTATATGGAGCTTTGGTGAGCCTAAAATACTTCTTTCAAAGACAGAAAAAAAACTTTCTGACCCCAAATAGTTAATAAATACATAAAACACATTAATCGCCACAACCAGCATAACACAAAACACTTTCAGTAGCTGACGGCCACGCTGAAATCATCATCTCACACGCACATCTATAGCTGTCACGGTGCACCTTGAAGAGACGTGCACTGCTCTTAAACAGGAAAAATAATAATAAAAAAGAGAGGCTGTAGGCCAGAAAGGGAAATCCATCCATTTACCGTGACTCTCAAATCTTCAAGCTATATCTTTCCTTAATCTTTATTATTCCTCTGAAGCTCACTGGCCTGGCTGGATGGAAGGATGGATGGCAAACACACTGTGATGTTTGCCATCACTAAGGAGGGAGGGGAGCCACTCACAAAAGGATACATTAACAGTCCTTCCGTCCAGATGGCTGAATGAGTTCCAGAGGGGAGAGCCGGGACACACACACACACACAGAAAGATAAGACAGGTGTGGGAAAGGCCACTAGCCTTAATTTTACTTGAGACGGCATGCTCCAGCACATCTTATCATATTCCTGCAGAGTAGTATGCCACGCTGGGATCAAAGTGCTCATATTTAATGTTGAAGGGCCTGTATGCACAGCACGCCAACAGCCAAGACACGGAGAGAGAGAGAGCTGGAAAGCGGACCACAAAATATTTGCAGAGATGTGCATGTTTGACAAGGTGAAAAGGGGAGTCTTTGAACTCTACAGCCTAAGTGCTCCATGAACTCCGGGTATACGTGTAAGCATTAGGGGTTGCAAGGACTCATTTAGTTCTGCCAGAGTCGACATGTTGGGTCTGTGTCTGCTAATTCTGGATCATATGAGCTGAGTTGCAATAGTTGGCGACAGCAGGAGCAATCTTCTTCAATCCACACACTGCATCTATTGAAGCTTTCCAAGTGAATTTTGAATTAAAACTTATTAATGATACTAATATATTAATGATGTGATATGTACATAAAATGGCTTTTCACACTTGAAATAGTTAACACTGGGTCATTCTAAACCCCTGGTAAACAAAATCCATACTATACCCGGGGTTAACAGTTAATCCTGGGTATTCATAAGATATTGTTTCCTTATCTGCATATTTGCGGTGTCAGTGTTACTGATTGGACAAACGTAGCATCTAGTTGTAACACTGCATCGATTCACACTGTACAAGTTTACAATAGGTAGAATGATAAAATGACAGACAGACAGATAGACAGACAGACAGACATAAACATGTTATAAGTAAACCACACTGGCAGCTGGGATGCTCTGTGTTCAATATAAGTTTTCACAAACATGTCAAAAAGTATTGCAAGCCACCCTGAGCTAATCATGTGTCATGCAGTGGCTGACAGAAATGGCACGACTGAGACATGACTGTTTGTGCATGACAATGCAAGCAGCACGAATCTGGCAACAGAGACGAAGCACGCTTTTGTTTCTCACCCGCGTCATCTCAGCTGCGTGGACATTCTCTCCCCTCACACGCTTTCGGTAAACACAGTGTTGGACTTGCCAAAAACAGCTAAGACCGCCGATGCTGCAAGGCGAACGGTGAGTCAGTTTCATAAGGTAAACACTGACCCGTGAATACCCTACTAGCTGGCTACTTTTCTGGAAAATTATTAGTCGTGCAAGCCCAAGTCGGAATGCGAGTTAGCTTCTTGCTCTTACTAGAGAAAATACCAAGACTATACCCTTCAGATACACCTGTGGTGGTCTGTTTAGACTAGTCTTAAAATTTAGTCACATAATTTTTTTCTTAAAGACTGGTACTAACGTTTTAAAATCAGTTACATAAAAAGGTAGATTGGTCTAATTTGCTAGTTGGTCAAACTAGTTCTTAAGACAGAGTTTGAACATAGTGGCTAAGTTTATGCAACTGGCCCCTATAATAGACTAGTGTTGTCAAAAGTACCAACTTCGATACCAAGTTTGTACTGAAATTAAAAAAAAGTGATGATACCAGCATTTCCCCCTAGCATTTCGAGCACTGTTGAGTGGATTCATATACATCTCTGATTGGCCATTGTGTTCACACGCTCAACAGATATATCTGTGATTGACTAAAATGATCAAAGCACGGGAGCGTTTGAAAAACACACTAAAATTTGATCTGTGTACACACAAGTGTTTGGTGAA
Organism: Anabarilius grahami; assembly: GCA_003731715.1. Classification (NCBI taxonomy): domain Eukaryota; kingdom Metazoa; phylum Chordata; class Actinopteri; order Cypriniformes; family Xenocyprididae; genus Anabarilius; species Anabarilius grahami. The sequence goes on along the minus strand of RJVU01067793.1, from coordinate 6,344,710 downwards.
GAGCATCAAAAATGTCTATTTACAACATTTTTTGAAGCGTTGATCATTGTAGCCAATCACAGACGTATCTGTTGAGCGCGTGAACACAATGGCCAATCAGAGGTGTTTATGAATCCACTCAACAGCGCTCAAAATGCTAGGGGGAAATGCTGGTATCATCTTTTTAACACGTCCATAGGCACCACCTAAAACACACATATGGCACTTTCAAGAACCTGATGGCAGCACAATAAATCTGCCTTCTGAAATTCTTAAAGGGTTAGTTCACCCAAAAATGAAAATAAATGTCATTTATTACTCACCCTCATGCCGTTCCACACCCGGAAATCCTTCGTTAATCTTCGGAACACAAATTAAGATATTTTTGTTGAAATCCAATGACTCAGTGAGGCCTCCATAGCCAGCAATGACATTTCCTCTCTCAAGATCCATTAATGTACTAAAAACATATTTAAATCAGTTCATGTGAGTACAGTGGTTCAATATTAATATTATAAAGCGACGAGAATATTTTTTGGTGCGCCAAAAAAAACAAAATAACTTATTTAGTGATGGCCGATTTCAAAAAAATTCTTCAGGAAGCTTCGGCGTGTTATGATTCTTCTGTGTCGAATCATGATTCGGATCGCGTGTCAAACCGCCAAACTGCTGAAATCACGTGACTTTGGCGCTCCGAACCGCTGATTCATAAAGCTCCGAATCTTCCTGAAGCAGTGTTTTGAAATCGGCCATCACTATATAAGTCGTTTTTTTTTTTTTTGGTGCACCAAAAATATTCTCGTCGCTTTATAATATTAATATTGAACCACTGTACTAAGATGAATTCATTTAAATATGTTTTTTAAATATGTACCTTTATGGATCTTGAGAGAGGTAATGTCATTGCTCCCTATGCAGGCCTCAGGGAGCCATCGGATTTCAACAAAAATATCTTAATTTGCGTTCCGCAGATTAACGAAGGTCTTACGGGTGTGGAACGGCATGAGGGTGAGTAATAAATGACAGAATTTTCATTTTTGGGTGAACTAACCCTTTAAGTAATGACATCTGGGCCAACACCACAGTCGAAGCCGAATACAATTGCAGAAATTTCTGCAGCACACTACCCAATAAAGATTAGTAAGCATGCCCGAATTAACGACGGCTGCCAGAAGAACCCCAAAACCATGCCACTCTTTTTCTATAAACATTTCACTTAACTTTTTTCAAAGACGAAGAGACTGGGGAAAATGCAGGCCAAATGTGGAACACGCTGAGAAAAAAAGACTGCTCTAAAAAAAGCAAAATAACAATACAGTAGGGAATAAATCTGGGAATATTTGGCATACTTGGAAGAACAAATCGTACCCGACACCTGAATTTGTACCTGAGTGTGATTCGAACAACAATTCAGGTAAAAGGAACAAACTACATGTCATGCTCGGCAAATGACTGCAAGTAAGGCATCACTCCAAAAACCGCTGGCGTCAAAGTGCATCTTCCCGTTTTTTTTTTTTCGTTTTTTTTTTTTTTTCGTTTTTTTCAGCAGGCTATTTTTATGTGCTTTGTTGCATGCTGAGCAGATCAAACGCATTTCCTGCGCAGGAGTTCCTTTCTGTCTGCCTGTGACAGGTGCTTTAAGAGATGCTTGGCATTGTTGGTGTGTAACTCAACTATCAATGATTTAATATTTCACTTCAAATGGAAAGCGAGAGATGTTGTGGAGAGAAGATCCTCAGCAGAGCATCCTATTTTATAATTCACACTGTTGCCTGACAGGTTGAGAAGCACTTCGTGAAGCTCGAGTCAATGAGTCCCTGAGATTCCCCCGCATTTCTCCTTCTCATTATTCAGGAGATGTGCAAAGTTTGTTTTGGGGCGGAACGCAGCGCGCCAGGGTCACGGATCGTTACTGGGAAACATAAGGGAATGAGGAAGGGAGATAAACATGGAAGATGGGAGATTAGAGGAGAGCCAGAGTTTGGGGGTGAGCACAACATTGAGATTGGAGTAGTTTACATTATCCCTCCGAAGCTTTTACCATGCCAGGATTACACCAATGAGACCAACACTACTGCTCTGGATGGCTCTGCTCACTTTCGCCGGCCACACACACTCATTCACACACAACCTGTATATATACACAGAACACGAATCCTTACAAAGACATGAAAAAACAAAGCTACTCTCTCTCTCTCTCTCTCCCCATTTTCTAAACATAAACATACACTCAACTCATTTTCCAAACAATGTGCATCATGTAGCAATAATAACCATTTTCTAATTATAAAGTTTACAGTCTCAATTTCTGATGCATTCAGAATCCATTTCATTTTCACCTAAGAAAAGAAAATGTTTTTTAGCACTCATGGTCTGTAGGTTGCTTTTAAACTCATTCTTCAAGCCTATTTCAATTAGGCCTATTCATAAATTAACACTCAGTATTACCAGCCTCATATTTTTATTTAAATAATACACAAATGAGGCACACAGGGAAATATATTCTGCTTCATTAATAAAGTCTGAAAGCATTTGATGAAAATGTACCTTGTGCCCTTTTTTATTTAGACCGAAGTCAGAAATGAAGTGTAATTTGTTGTAAGCAAGACCTTTTGAGGTTTTCAGTGCAGAATAACTGGAAAAGGGGCACAAAGAGCAAATGAGCCCATTTACAGAACAATATTATTCATGGCTGTCACAGTCACAGATGGGGTGAAAATGTGGATGATTCTAGAGGCCAACAGGTCAAATTGGGGGCTCATAACAATTAGAGTAGGATTGATGTAGGATCCTTTACAATTAATACAATGCATTTCACATCACAACACAAAATAATTATTTTATAAGAAAGGTGACTTTATCAAACAAATCAGTAACTGACAAGTAAAGTTACCGTACACGTTAGGAAAAGAGACAACAAAATGTACCACTTCTCCAGATGCTTATAAAAGACAACAAATGTGCCACTTCTCCAGAGATGCTCGGTTTTGATCATTTATTTGTATAATCCTTTCACCATGAAAATGATATTGGGGGAGGGGGTGATGTGGCTGTTTGTGATTGACTTTTCTTTAAAAATAGCTTTTTTTTAACAGACAAATACACAAGGTTACAACAAAGACCAACTTATTTCACTGCTGCGTCAGCAGATCATCAAAATGCAACATTCTGAACCTGTCAAAATGAGAAAATAAATCTTTGCTGAAACCTTTTGATTTATTCTGCCCCCATGAGCACTTTCTGAGCAATTTATACTATTCAGCTAATCAAATGTGAAAATAAAAAATACAGGGACTAAGTCAAAGAATGCAAGACTAATATATATATATATATATACTGTATATAAGAGAGATCATACAAAATGCATGTTATTTTTTATTTAGTACTGTCCTGAGTGAGATATTTTACATAAAAGATGTTTACATAGTCCACAAGACAAAAAAAAAGACAAAAAAAAAAAGCTGAATTTATTAAAATAACCCTGTTCAAAAGTTTGGGAACCATTGATTCTTAATACTGTGAGTGGTTACCTGGATGGTCCTGTTTTATTTTTTTATTTTTTTTGTGATGGTTGTTCATGATAGTTAAACTGCCCAATGTTCTTAAGAAAAGTCCTCCAGGTCCTGCAGATTCTTCAGTTTTCAAGGATCACTAAGGGGGGTGAAAACCTAGTATCTTCTGTTGCTTCTGAAGAGCAGTACTAAATGAAAATATATATATATATTTCAACAAAATAAGAAAAATTTGGACATCTTCATCCTGTTCAAAAGTTTTCACCCCCCGGCTCTTAATGCATCGTGTTTCCTTCTGGAGCATCAGTGAATGTTTGAACCTTTTTTAATAGTTGTGTTTGAGTCCCTCAATTGTACTCAGTGTGAAAAGATGGATCTCAAAATCATACAGTCACTGCTGGAAAGGGTTCAAATATGCAAAAAAAAATCCTTGAAAACTGAAGAATCTGCAGGACCTGGAGGATTTTTCTGAAGAAAGTTTAACTGCTCAGAATGTTTGAACAGGCTTGTTTTAATAAATTCAGCTATTTGTTTGTCTTGTGGACTACATACATCTTTTATGTAAAATATCTTACTCAGGACAGTACTAAATAAAAAATAACATGCATTTTGTATAACTTACGTAACTCTTTTATTTTGTTAAAATTATTCACATTTTCACAGATTCTGCAAGGGATTCACATACTTTTTCACGCAACTGTATAAAAATGTTCAATTTTTTTATTTTTGTGTGGCAAAAAAATAAATAAAATAAAACAATCGGTTACACTTTATTTTACAGTGCCGTAGTTACATTGTAATTACTCAAATAAGTACTGAGTAATATTAATTAACTACATGTACTNTATTTAATTTTCTAACAATATTATCAAATAATTATTTCATCATTTTTCAAGCCATTTCTCCATTCCAGGTGGATGATTCAGCACACCAGAGCGGGCCTTTAAAGCATCTCAATGCAGTCATTAAACAACACCTGCTCTCCCCACAGGCCAGTGTTGCCAACTCTAGCTTGGGAGAAGTGTTAAAATGGAGTCTACATCAACAAATACATACAGTACTATTCTCTAAGTACTTTAGCCTCTTATAAGCATTCCAATGTACCAGGTGCAGAAAAGCCCAAATGTCACTTCCATCTATGCTTATCTATCCATTCAGAGGCGAGCTGATAACTTGCGTAATTCAATACAGAGGATATGCAATAACTGAACTGTAATCCCCTTTACTCTGCCACAGCAGTATGCAATAATGTCATGTCATATCTTGTTATAGAACAAGATGTGAGTTTCAGCCTATGAATGAATGGGTAGGTGGTAAGAAGGCAATAAGAAACCAAAGAACAAGAGGTCCTTTTCTTTCACAAAGCTATAGTATGGCTTCAGAAGGCTTGGTATAAAACTCTAAAAGTCATATGGACCACTTTATTATGCTTATTTGAAGCTTGAAAGCAACCAGGACCTTCTTTAAAAAAATCTCCCTTTAGTGATTTTACAGAAAAAGACAGACATACAGATTTGAAAAAGGGGCATTGCCTTTTTACTGGGCCATGACCCCGTCGAAATATTACTGATAAATCCTTTTCTGAGAATAGAGATTATATATACAAACTTGAGAATTAATTTCGTTGATAACATTTCAGAAATCCAGTCACGTGTTTTCTATCAGCTGTCAGGACTGGCGATGATAGATTCGCAAGTGAATCACTATTGGTCTAATTGGTCAAACATTGGACAAACGCCCTGTCCCAAATGGCACCCTAAACACTCGCGGCCTTCCTAAAAGTCTGCACTTTCGTGACGTAGCGCCGCTTTGAAGTCTGCTGCGGAGCTTACACCAGTGCGGGCTCGGCAAAAGCAGTAATTAAGTATTTTTACTTCGTTACTGTACTTAAGTACATTTTTCAAGTATCTGTACTTTACTCGAGTATTTTTATTTTGAGCAACTTTTACTTTTACTTCACTACATTCCAAAGCATAAGATCGTACTTTTTACTCCACTACATTTCATAAAACATATCGTTACTCCTTATTTCAAAATGAAGAAAACGGCACATGAGCTGTGTCCGATTCGTGCACAAACTGATTCTTTTCAGTCATCCTTTTAAATCGGTTCACAAATCACATCAACAATTCATTCGCGAATTGGACTGATCGTATTGCAGCTGTTCTCGAGTCAACAAATCACTGATTCAATGATCCGTTCAGAGCGAGTCTCCAGTGAATGAATTTACAAGTCTGACTGAAAATTAGCCAAGAACTGAGGGATCCTCTGAGTGTGCGCGACTGATGGCGAAAAGTAAGTCAGCCTACTAATGTTGAATTTTAGGATGAATTATTGTAACTGAAATTCATATTTAGGTCAGTTGTTTTTTTACTAAATCTACTGTAAAGGGCAATTTTTTTTAGTTCTATTTGAAAGAAACAAATACAAATCTTGATTCTCATTTTATCCAGAATCGTGCAACTCTAACACAAATTAAAATAACACATGCACGTTCATCTTCCCCACTGCCGCAGCAATTTTTTAAAATGTTATGTATTTAGACCTATATGTTTCGTCTGTATTTATATTGTTTGTCAACACACATTACACATTATGTATCTGCATCCACTAATCTTCCATCCATACTGACTAGTGCTGGCTATTTGACAATTCATAATCATTCATAATTATTTTGAGCAATAGGATTATATAAATTATATAATATAAAATTAAATTGTATAAGTGGCCTATATAAAATTACAAAATAAACATTCATCAATCAGTACTTTTTAACTTAAGTACATTAAAGGTGCCGTAGAACGTGTTTTCAAAAGATGTAATATAAGTCTAAGGTGTCCCCTGAATATGTCTGTTAAGTTTCAGCTCAAAATATTTTTTTTTATTCATTTTTTTAACTGCCTATTTTGGGGCATCATTAAATATGAGCCGATTTAGGCTGCGGCCCCTTTAAATTCTCGTGCTCTCCGCCCCCGGAGCTCCCGCTTGCCTTAAACAGCATAAACAAAGTTCACACAGCTAATATAACATTTACATTTACATTTATGCATTTGGCAGACGCTTTTATCCAAAGCGACTTACATTGCATTATATTATACATTTGTATCTGAGTATGTGCAATCCCTGGGATCGAACCCATGACCTTGGTGCTACGCTCTAACCACTGAGCTACAGGAAAGCTACATATAACCCTCAAAATGGATCTACATATAACCCTCAAAATGGATCTTTACAAAGTGTTCGTCATGCAGCATGTCTAATCGCGTAAGTATGGTATTTATTTGGATGTTTACATTTGATTCTGAATAAGTTTGATGGTGCTCCGTGGCTAAAGCTAACATTACACACTGTTGGAGAGATTTATAAAGAATGAAGTTGTGTTTATGAATTATACAGACTGCAAGTGTTTAAAAATGAAAAAAGCGACGACTCTTGTCTCCGTGAATACAGTAAGAAACGATGGTAAATTTAACCACATGTAACAGTACATTAGCAACATGCTAACGAAACATTTAGAAAGACAATTTACAAATATCACTAAAAATATCATGTTATCATGGATCATGTCAGTTATTATTGCTCCATCTGCCATTTTTCGCTATTGTCTTTGCTTGCTTACCTGCATAAAGTGTTGATTCGGCTGTGCAGCTCCAGACGTTAATACTGCCTTGTGTAATGCCTTGAACATGAGCTGGCATATGCAAATATTGGGGGCGTACATATTAATGATCCCGACTGTTACGTAACAGTCGGTGTTATTTTGAGATTCGCCTGTTCTTCGGAGGTCTTTTAAAATAATGAGATTTATATAAGGAGAAGGAAACAATGGTGTTTGAGACTCACTGTATGTCATTTCCATGTACTGAACTCTTGTTATTCAACTATGCCAAGGTAAATTAAATTTTTTATTCTAGGGCACCTTTAAAAATCAAGTACTTTTGTACTTTCACTAAAGTAAAATTGAAAAGGCACACTAAATACTTTCACTTGAGTAATATTTTATGATACGCATCTGTACTTTTACTCAAGTTCTTGATTTGTGTACTTCGTCCACAACTGGGCAAAAGTGCGCATCGAGGGCGCATATCGATCGCAAAGGGAGCCCTTCTGACACCTAAAATGACAAATGGGACACCCTACGGTCTCCTGGACTTAACGGACATGCGCACACGGCAGCCATTTTAAGTCCACAAGACTGAAAGTGCATATAAAGTGTGCCATTTGGGACAGAGACAAAGAGGTTTGCAAAATGTCTGAAATTGTTTGTGATTCAGATTGATTCATTTGGACAGTTCAATGAGGCATTGAATCGTTTGCAGCCATTTCTCAAACTGAAATAGTTATGGATACTTAAAAAAAACACTGGATGAGGTTTATATTTAAAATCCAGTGTAGTCAATGCTGAAGCAGCTCTTTATTGAGTGTGTAGCTTGTGAACAACTCTCTACTCCAGCCAGGCAATGACAAGTTATCCATATATCCATAACTATATTTAAAAAAATAAAAAAATAAAAAAAATAAAATAATTTTGATGGGGGGGCTTGTGCCCCAGTACTGAAAACATGCTAGAAACACCTCTGGTCTGGCCACCAAATCAGTCTTGAGTGTGCCATTACCAATAATTAAATTCACATTCACTTCCTCAAAACACAGTTTTTTGCTGCATTGGATCACTTTGTAATTCCTATTTATCTGTGTATTACTATAGGTTAAGAGTAGTTCTGGCTGCCTCAGTATCACAGTAAAAGGGTACAAGCAGGTTGTGGCATTGCGCATTTGCCCATGAAACGTTCTATCATACTGGTTTGGTTTTCACCTGCGTTGAAAGACTATGTTGCGGTGAAAAAAACATGCACACATGACTCTATTACCCAGTGCTCAGAATGGGACATCCCCAGCACTTTTAAAAAAGATGGCATCAATTATTTACACTTCCCGCCACATGTGTTCTACATGTTTCTCTTTCTGTGCATTAATATTTCAGCCTACTCTGCGACAAACTCTTGGCTTCCTAGCGGACATTTTGTCCACATAAATCACACAGTGACATTAAAGAAGCCTAAGATGGCCTTCACTGCCACTTACCACAAGTACACATGGGGGCGCATTAATCTCACCCTCTCTCCAGACAGAGGAGAGAACCCGACGCTTACGGCGCACTAAAATGTCACTAACAAACAAGGCCGCTCCGGAGAGAACTGTCTGTAAGTGCACAGTTACACAAAGACCATGAGGACAACTTGGAAGTCTGCTGAAAATGTCACGTCAATGTTTGCAGATAAAAGTCAGCTAATCTGCAAGATAAAAGCGACCAAGTATGGTACTTCATTTTAGAACGGCCTGGGAAACATCAGGTGGAGTGAGAAGTTTGTCTCTCACTCTCTGAGCCTCTAAGGTTGTGATTGGTGGTCTGGCATCACATGGCTATCCTGTTGCAGGTATCTGGGGAGAGCAGTGTGGTAGCAGCAGCTGGAACTACGTTCTTCTTGGCCTGGGCAAAAGCCTCACTGACCTCCCATGAGATGGCGCTAAATGGATTTCTGTCTTTAATCCATGTGTATGATTTTATGGTACACCTTCCCCACAGGAGCCGCAGGGGTTGCGGCGTATGCCGTACTTGAGTGCATGCTATGTGTTAGCACGTCAAAAATATTAATCACCACGTCAGAGGTTTTCTCTTCCTCAAGCCCTCTATTTTAGCAGCTAGAATGTGATTTACTGGCTATGTTTTTCCCCAGGCTTTAGCCTGACATGTTCTCAGTGTCTCTCTCCGATGCCGCTGCGCTTTCATACCTGACAAAATCCGCTCAACCACGCCGGCTTCCGACTGTGCCGCGGAAGGTGTGCGTGGAATCACAATGATGTGTCAGTGAAGAAGCATCCCCGCCCCCCAAAGGCAGATAGCCAGCTGCATTTAGAGTGCCAGCCGCCCACTGCCTCCTTACACAGGAAGTAATGAGGCTTGGCCCCTGAGCCAAATCAACCCCAAACATAGATAGGACACAGAGACAAACATAACACATACAGGAAACTCAGGCATGAAGACAATGAGGGTGAGGGAAAAGGAAATAAGGAAAAGGAGGAGGAGGACGAGAGTATAAAGGATAATATTAGAGTAGGAAATGTAATGTGCATCAGGGTGAAAGAAATGGAGTCAGAAGGCAGGGAAGAAGATGAGCGGCTCAGGTTTCAGAGCTGCGGCTAATGGACGGCTGCATGTCATCCTTTAGAACAATGGGATAATAATACAGATATGAATGAGAGATGCACTCTCATTGGGCCGATTTTAAAACGATGTTAGTGTATCGCTTATTCAATTGGGCTCCTATGGAATATACAACATACTCTCTCCCGGTGCATTACCATACTAGTCCCACCAAAACATGAGATCATTTTGCAGTCGTAAAGATGAATGCGTTTGCACATGGCCGCTACCAGTGCATTTCATCATGTTCCTTCTCAGACGATCCTCAGAGAGAAAGTCCAAGCAGGGGCGGAACGGGCTTGTATTATATTATACAGTGATGCATTACCCGACACAATATCGCACATTCAAAATCCAACTTGCAGTCCACTACTCTTTTTCCAGTTGCCAATTCTATTCATAAAACAGCTTGGCCCAACAATAACACCTCCCTTACTTGATGCAGATCTATTCCAAGAACCAAATCTGTTCTCCATCCATCTCATATTTCACAATATAAAGAAATTCCAATGTGTCATATAGACCTAGGCGTTCTGTCCACTGTTGTCGTGCAGGAAAAGCAGGTACATTGTCATGAATGTATGCGGGGAAGCCTGTAATGGGGTTTTCTTCAAGTTAAATATTGAATTAAATATAATATTAATATTTATTTTTAAAAAATGCAAATAAAACATACACTCAGCTTTATTTACTTTAATTCAGCAAGGATGGATTAATCTACTGTATATAAACATATTATATTAAGACTAAATTCCGTGCTTTTGAACTTTCTATTCATCAAAGAATCCTGAGGGGGGAAAAATGGATCACGGTTTTCACAACAATATTATGCACCACATCTGTTTTCAATAAGAATTCTGATATTAAGTAGAATCAGTAGTTTTTCCTGAACAGCAAATCAGCATATTGAAATAATTTCTGAAGGATCATGTGACACTGGAGACTGAAGAAATGGCTGCTGATAATTCAGCAGTGTCATCACAGAAATAAAATTGTTTTAAATTGTAATAATATTTCACAATGTTTTACTGTATTTTTTATCAAAGAAATGCAGCCTTGGTGAGTATAAGAGAATTGTTCCTAACCCCAACTAATATATAATTTGTTTGTTTGTTTTTTCATTAGGCATTTTAATATTTGCATTTTTGTGTCAGGACCCGCCATTTTAGAAACACTGCTTTATTAGGTATATAGACTGGGAAAGGAGCCCACCCATAAAAACTTTTCCCAGGTGAATTTTAGTGATGACCCTGGCACAGACAATGTCAAAGTATTAATAAAAGAAAAAGACAGCCATGTGGTCTGCAAGAACCCTGGCCGAAAGCATGGTTTCTCATCCTTCTCTGGCCCTAGAGTCAGGGCCTTCTTTTGCCCCTCACCCCTTCCTTATCAGTATTCGCCCCAGGGCACTTTCAGCTCAAAAGAAAATTCACTGCACTGTGAAAGAGAGAATGTGTGGTATTAAATTATACATAAGCTTCTCTTTATACAAGCAGTTTGCCATGTTCTCACTGTTGACTAGGGTGTTGGATCCAGCTCACAAATAACGAAAGAAAGAAAAAAAATTATAAAATATATACACCCACATATAATTTTTTCCCCCAATAAAACTCAGCCATGCGAATATCACCCAGGGGCATAAAGATGCAGATCTTGATTTGTTTTCCTTATAAAAAACACAAACCAGGGTTCACTGCTTAGATTTGTATATGCTATAAACCTCTTCATGATCTCCAAGATACGATTATCGAGGAAGAAGTGGGAGCAGTAATGTGAAATGTCATTTAAGTTACCTCTGTAATTGTCTTCTCATTGTTCAGGGCTGTTTAAAGTCCCAGGACTGGATGGTATTCAAACTCCACGCTGGCTAATTGGTGCTGACACACAAAATTGATGGCCTGTTTTTACCACCTTGCTTTATAAATAAACAATATTGCAGATTTGATTACAGAAGTACATCAAATTAGCATGCAGACTAATGCTAATTCCCCATTCCCTAGTAAAACAGAATATTTTTCAGTTGTTGAAAACAAGCCTGTATTTTGTTTGGATAGCACATTCTTTCAGTATTCATGAATGAATTAAGCAGTGTTATAGAGTAACTAACTCAAACTCACTAACTCAGTAGTAGAACAGATTGGCTTCTTTCAAATTAGCGTAGCTTTTACCAATGAGTACCATGTAGTATGAAAAAACACGGGAACAATCAAACATGCTCCCTCCTGATATGCATCTCTCATAGCATTGCAAAGTCAGGTTCCTTTTATTAAACTAGTTTGTAAGTGAATGAACAACAACAAAAAAATAAAAAACTCAGCAGTTTGAATACCTATGCTGCATTTTAGGGTTCCATTTATAGAATAATATTTAATTAAATTATGATGTTCATTACTTTGTTTCTGCTTCAATTCCATAAATTAGGTATACAGTATTTACAAATTTGGAGTCAATAAAATATTTAAGAAATTAATTTTATTCAGCAAGGAAGCATTAAAATTATCAAAAGAAATGTTTCTTGAGCACCAAATGAACATATTGTAATGATTTCTAAAAGGATTGAAGACTGGTATTGAAGACTGAAAATTCAGCTTTGCCACCACAGGAATACATTATGTTTTAAAATATATTTTAAAAAAAAGAAGACAGTTGCAATAATATTTCCCAATATTACAGTCATACACTCTAAAAAATGCTGGGTTAAAAACAACCCAAGTTGGGTTGAAAATGGACAAACCCAGCGATTGGGTTGTTTTGACCCAGCAGTTGGGTTTAATGTTTGCCCAACCTGCTGGGTAGTTTTATTTAACCCAACAATTGTTTACAAATTACTATATGTCTGGCTTAAAATGAACCCAAAATAGGTTGGAAATTAAAAATCAGACTCATAATTACTAGAGGCAACAATAATAATAAAAAAGATGAGCATTTATTAATAAGCAATTTAATAAATGTTTATTGTTTAAATATTATTCAAAAAAAGTATTAATAAATGTTTGTTTATTAAACATATTAATAAATGTTAATTTCCAACATATTTTGGGTTCATTTTAAGCAAGAAATACAGTAATTTTTAAACAATATTTGGGTTAAATAAAACTACCCAGCAGGTTGGGCAAACATTTAACCCAGCCGCTGGGTTAAAACAACCCAATCGCTGGGTTTGTCCATTTTCAACCCAACTTGGGTTGTTTTTAAACCAGCATTTTTTAGAGTGTACTGTACTATTATAGTAAGCCTAATTGACATTGTTCATTCAAAAAACAAAACAAAAAAAAAACACTGTTTTCGTTCCAGACAAATAAGGCTGATTAAATTATAAAATATATAAATAACCTATATAATAGGTAAAGAATAAGCAGCCTGATAAGTAGACTTAATGTAGCAAACTACTAGAGCTTGACTGAATTATGAGTAGCTTGTAGCCTTACAGCTATAATTTCAAAACAGCAACCCTAACACTGGTACTGACAGTATTACAATACAGATGTATGAGGACATACAAGAAGTCATACAAACACAGATTACAATGTAAATAACTATTTCCCATTTGCAACGCTCTCATATCACTTTTCTTCAGTTCTCTGTAGTGTGTGTGTGTGTGTGTGTGTGTGTACACTCCCTGCGTGAGTGTCTTAGCGTGTATCCAGTGCCTCAAGTCTACCTACCAAACCTACTGCAGTACTCATATCTTTACTTATCTAAATGGAATCTCCACCCTTAGACCTGATCTCCACTGACAGGACGAGAGCAGTCAGCACCTTCTCCAGCACTACACTTCCTCTTTTGCCTTCTATCTGTCTCTCCTCCTCTCACCTTGAGCATCTGCTTTAGATCAGGCAAATCTCTATCTAACAAAAGACCTGCTTTAAATGGGCGAACATGCTTACGCTTTTGGGAAAAAAATGGAAGCTGCAACACTGGGAGTCATTATTCTTGAAAATTGATATGAAACAAACAGAGCAAGTGGGCAGGTCTTAGTCCACATGATATAGAGAGGATAAAGACAGATGAAAAACAGTCGCCTATGTGCTCCCTCATTAACATGCAGAACTAATGAACTCAGCAGCAAGCACGAACACTATTAGACTGCTTGACTGCCTCTTTTGTAATGCCGCGAAGAGAGCTGGAATATGTATCTATCTTGATGCACATGAAGTTGGGAAGGGATTTTATTAGAGGAAATAAAAATAATGAGGCCTGAACAAACAATGTGGTTATATGGCTAAAAAAGGTGTTTCATGAAATCATGTTATCACATCTGGACATCCACATTCATACATGTACACATATCTAAATGTTTAGAAGATCGCACTTACGTGTCCTGAAGCGATGGTGTGGGCGAGTAGGCTTGGTAGAGGGGCCCTTGGAGGAGCGTCCATGGTTCCAGCGTTGACCGGGCTTGGAAGGGGACGCAAGGGTGGAGGTCGGTTGGGCCGCTTGGGTGGTGGTTGTGCTCGTCGTACTCATCGTGGTTGTCGTGCTCGTGGTGGTCGTAGTCGGTGGCCCAGCCCGTGCAGAAGGTGATGCGTTTCTGCTCCCACCCTCCCCGTTGGGTTTTCGGACAGTGGTGCTGCGAGGGGTGACCTCCTTTGCTCCCGGTGGGACAGGATTGGTGGCCCGGGTGGCGGTGGTAGTGTTGGCCACTCGTGTTCCTACTCGGTTATGCAGGTGTGGAGCTCTGTTTACCGACCCTCCCCCTAACACCCCGTTGCCGCCTCCACTGCTGCTACTGCTACTGGCCGTGTGGTTTGAGGACTGCCCAATTCGAGTCCTTTGAACTGTACCTGTGCCCTCAGCTGCTCGGGTCACTGAACCCGGAGCCGCTGAGGGTGTGGTGGAAGCGGTAGACGTAGAGCCATCTGAGCCCTTCGGCAGAGCACTGGGTTTAGATAGGAAAATGGGGTCCTGTCCGATGCGATTGGCGTCCACCAGGTCAGTCGGGACGTAATCCTGCACTGAGCCCACCACAATCCATTTTAGAAGCATCAGGCTAAGGCCCAGGCCCACAAAGCCCATCAGCAGGGGCACAACACAAAGCCAGGTCTGCTGGCGGGGCCACACCGCACAGGGGCCACAACGGAGGGGCCCTGGGGCCCGGGGAGAGGCTTGTTCAGCCCCGGGCTCTTCCAGGGTCATGGTCTCCATGGTGGCCCCTAGTGCCGTTCTCTCACTCATGCTTCTGGGGTTCAGGGCCCAGCCAGGAAGTAGTGCAAGCAGCGGAGGGGGCTAGGGAGGGAGCCAAAACTGGGCATCTCATTAATATTCATTTAACACTCTTCCACAGCTACAGATACATGCAATACTGACTACTCACATGAATAGAACAGCAAACATCAGCCTATATACATATATATATATGAACACATAAATATATAAATTCGATTCAATACAGTAAACAAACCTTAAAGCCCAAAGACACCAATAGTCACGTACACACGCACGCATACACACACACACACTCAATAAGGAACTGAACAGGACTGGGTTTGGGAGAAGAGTGGGTTTTGGGAACAAGCCCGTTTAGTTCAGCTTCCGTAGAACCGAAGGTAATTCCCAAGATGCTCCATATATAGCGACGAAAAATAGAACAAAAATTAAGTTTTGCGGATCCGTCGGGTGTTCTGCCCGTAGTCAAATTTTCCTTGTAAATCCGTGAGTGTTTGAGCGAGGGCAGCTCCCTGCTGCAGATCTTTTCTCACAGCTGCATTAACGCATCGGTCGTCGCGGCTGGCGCAGCCCTGCCTCTGTATGTGTGTGCGAGTGTCTATGTGTGTGGAGAAGCTCAGGTAGCGGCAGAGGCACAGCTCCACTCAAGGGACAGCTCTCTCTCCCCTGACACGGCACTTCGTCTCTGGCTACACAGCTTGGATCTTCCCTCTAGTCTCTACAGCAGTGCATCAGTGGTCACAGGCAGCCGGTAATCCACCCCACAGGAGCAAACAGCAGAGAGGGGGAGAATGATGTACCGTGATCAGGCAGAGACGACTGCTAGGGTTAAATCCATCAGATCCTTTTCCCAATCCCTGCTCTTAGTTCTCCCGTTCTGTCAGTGCACATCCGAGCCTCTGCCCTGCATCCGTCATTGCACCAGAATTCAAAGGCAGTCCTGTCTCTGAGCTTGCTACATTCCCACACTGAAAGACTCAGACCTTGGCAGAAACACAGGCACACGGAGTGTGAGAGAAGCAAGCAGAGGGAGAGAGAGCGGAAACAAGAGAGAGAGCAATAGAATGTGCGATGGAGAGAAAGCAGAAAAGGAGGGAGAGTGAGTGGGTGAGCATGAGACGGAGAGAGTGAGATAGAGAAGGGAGGGGGAAAAGGAGAGCGCTGCTCTGAAAACTGATGCGGCTGCTTTTCTTAGAGGCTGCAG
>RJVU01067793.1:6248324-6325186 GCA_003731715.1 Anabarilius grahami | reverse complement strand
ATATATATATATATATATATATACACATACACACACTATATTGCCAAAAGTATTGGGACACCCCTCCAAATCACTGAATTCAGGTGTATAAAATCAAGCACCTAGGCATGCAGACTGCTTCTACAAGTATTTGTGAAAGAATGGGTCGCTCTCAGGAGCTCAGTGAATTCAAGCGTGGGGTTGCCACCTGTGCAATAAGTCCATTCTTGAAATTTCCTCACTACTAAATATTCCACGGTCAACTGTTAGTGGTATCATAACAAAGTGGAAGCAATTGGGAACAACAGCAACTCACCCATGAAGTGGTAGGCCACGTAAAATCACAGAGTGGGGTCAGCACATGCTGAGGCACACAGTGCGCAGACGTCGCCAACTTTCTGCAGAGTCAATAGCTACAGACCTCCAAACTTCGTGTGGCCTTCAGATTAGCTCAGGAACAGTGCGTAGAGAGCTTCATGGAATGGGTTTCCATGGCCGAGCAGCTGCATCCAAGCCTTACATCACCAAGTGCAATGCAAAGCGTCGGATGCAGTGGTGTAAAGCGCACCGCCACTGGACTCTAGAGCAGTAGAGACGTGTTCTCTGGAGTGATGAATCACGCTTCTCTGTCTGGCAATCCGATGGACGAGTCTGGGTTTGGCGGTCGCCAGGAGAACGGTACTTGCCTGACTGCATTGTGCCAAGTGAAGTTTGGTAGAGGGGGATTATGGTGTGGGGTTGTTTTTCAGGGGTTGGGCTTGGCCCCTTAGTTCCAGTGAAAGGAACTCTTAAGCATACCAAGCTTCAGCATACCAAGATATTTTGGACAATTTCATGCTCCCAACATTGTGGGAACAGTTTGGGGATGGCCCCTTTCTGTTCCAACATGACTGCGCACCAGTGCACAAAGCAAGGTCCATAAAGACATGGATAAGTGAGTTTGGTGTGGAGGATATATATTAGATTAATAAATAAATTATTTATATATATATATATATAATTGTGTTTTGTACATTTTTTAGAAAACAAAAAGGTTTTATCTAGAAAGGACTATGGAATGCAAAAACATTGTTGTTGTCACCAAAAATATTATTCCACATCTAATATCAGTGATGGAAATTTAACTTTAACAGTGGAAGTAAAACACCTTACTTGCATTTTCAAGTGTCGTGCAAAGAAATCAATGAGCTTCTTTTAGCTTGTTGAAACAGTATCATTTTGTTTTTCATTTTGTCAAAGCTGCTTTGGGAAACTGTAAAGAGAAGAAACAATCATGAGGTTATTGTCACGGCACCCAGATATATTATTTGCTTAAATGCATTCTACAATGAAGTATCTGCAAATTAACCTGCAATACCGAAGAAACAACCTCCCTTCTCTGCAGTGTCATCCTATTGAGAACCACAAACAACAGAGACAGTAGCTAGACTGAAAATGAAGCAACTCCAAATTAATTTAGAGAAGCTAAGAACAAGAAACCATGACTTATGTACATGTCAAAACACACCTCATGACATCTTGCCACCCTACGAAATTTCATAATCACAAAATACTGAACAGATGCACACAACCACACAAACACAGATCACTTGCCACACAATACAGAAGAAGGTTAAAGCCCTCATTCAAGCAGATCCCTCTGCAAACAATCAATATCAACCTTTATAAAAACCCTTTCCTCTGGGGGGCACTAGACTGTGAACGCACACCCACCGTGAGAGTGACCTGGGGTGGATTTGGACACTTTTACGCTCTGACAGCACTTGATTGACAGAGGAGGATGTCTCTGTAGAAGCAGGGACAATTAAATGTGTGGTGACCTCACATTGGACCTCCTTCTAATAAGATAGGAGAGGATGAGGGAGAACATGATGTGAAACTAAGAAAACAGTGCACATGGATGCCTTTGTTTGTCAACCAGAGAACCAAGGGAAACAAACGAGTGATTGACAGGGGGAGAATGAGAGAAGAAGAGAAAAGCAAGTACATTAGATGAGAACAAGATACCACCAGTGGTGCAATTCCTTGCGCGGAGGATGCAAATATTTACACCTTATATAAGACATGCCATCATCTTCAACACTGGATGTCATGTCAATAACACATTCAAGAGCACAAATTCTTCACTTAGCATCACTTTGGAGATGGAAAAATATTGTTCACAGCACAATACTGATTGATTTTGAGCCTCAGTAAAAGGGACATGGACTGTGTAACATCATGAGCACAATATTCTCAATGTATTGGATCTCTTTTCCTCTGCAGAGCAAATGAAACCCATACCACTGGAATAGACATTGTAAATGACAGGACTGTCAGTATACATCTAAACATTTATTTGTGAGTTACCGCATGGATTTAAATAGCAAATGGGTCTTATAAGAGAATTATTGAACCCACTGACAAAATAAAATGAAATAGACTGTGTCATTAAAAGAAAGGCAATGCTTTGTTGGGTTAATGTCTTATTAGTCGGTGCAATGGAGTAATCGTTTTCTTACTGGTCATTTCTTAATCTTTGGGTGCAGTTGACCTTGAATTGAACTGGATCCATCGTTTACTACGAGCCTTGCCAGAATAACATAATTGCATTTAGGAGATTGGAAGAGATTCCGTCTGTTCAAAGGGAAGAGTCTTTTTTGCCATTGCACTTGAGACTGGACTGAGATCCACCCACATTCACACATACCCACACAATTCCATACACACACGAGAAAAAACAGAATGCATTTTCTGTAGCACACTGGTGAGAAAAGCTTTGTAAAAGCTTTAGAAATTGTAAATACAACATAATGCACAAGGTTTAAAATGTCCAGGCTGGGAAATAATAAAATAATAATAATAAAAAGTGACCTGTATAGCACCTTTCACACATAAAATGCAGCTCAAAATGCTTCAAAATATAAAAACATAAAAAAGGAATAGCAAAATATAAACAAGGAGCAATGAAAAATAAAAGCAAGCAAAAGTCAAAAAAGGAAATTACAGATTAAAGCAATAAGCCCCGTGAAGCCATGGTTTACAGTGAATTTATAACAGCTAAGGGGGTTTTAGGCACTCTGCTGCACGTCGTGCCTAACAACGGCCCTTAGCTGTTATAAATTCACTGTAAACCACGGCTTCACGGGGCTTATTGCTTTTATAAAACGGTTACCACACAATACAAATATTAAAGCCAAAAATATGTACCAATGCAACTTTCATGAAATAAAATCATTAAAAAACTTCCTTCCGCTGGAAAAAGTAGTCCCTGACCGTGAACAGCAACAGAAGTTATATTATTACACCATTAGATGGCAGCAAAGATTATCTTTATGAGCAAGTCACTCAGTTGCAAAGACCTTTATATTGAAACTTGTTGTGAACATGGAACAAGATGCAAATTACAAAATGCTTTGACTAGCGCTGTCAGTGTTAGCAGGGCATGGGAAAACCCATTAAATGTTAAAAGGACAAGATCACAGCGGACATTCAAACTGATTTTTCATTATGAACATAGGACTGACCTGAAGGAAAATGCTAAATCTGAATGCAGGTAATACACTCAATATCTCTCTCACAATACTCTTCTACATAATGCAGTAAACTGAAGCTTCCATGAACAAAATCAACTGAGAACAAA
Source organism: Anabarilius grahami (assembly GCA_003731715.1). Lineage (NCBI taxonomy): Eukaryota > Metazoa > Chordata > Actinopteri > Cypriniformes > Xenocyprididae > Anabarilius > Anabarilius grahami. The sequence continues at coordinate 6,321,585 of RJVU01067793.1, read as the reverse complement.
CATTGGTTTACATGGCTAAGAGTGGTTGCTAAGACAGACGCAGCCACATACCAAAGTCCCTTTAAGACTGAGGGATGAAAACGTTTTGAATTTGAAGCTCAAGGTAAATTGTACTTTAAGGGTTAGTTCACCAAAAAATTTAATCTATTACTCACCCTCATGTCGTTCTCCACCCCTAAGACACAAATTAAGATATTTCTGATTAAATCCGATGGCTCAGCGAGGTCTGCATAGACAGCAATGGTACTTTCTCTCTCAAGATAAAGGTACTAAAAACATATTTAAATCATTTCATGTGAGTACATTGGTTCTACCTTAATACAAAAAAAACTAAATAGCGACTTTTTAATCAATATCTAGTGATGGCCGATTTCAAAACACTGCTTCATGAAGCTTCTGAGCTTTACGAATCAAATCAGTGGTTCGGAGGACCAAAGTCACTTGATTTCAGCAGTTTAGCAGTTTGATACGCGATCTGAATCATTGATTCGACTCAAAAGATTCATAACACTCCGAAGCAGTGTTTTGAAATCGGTTATCACTAGATATTGCTACAAAAAAATATTCTCTTCGCTTTATAATATTAAGGTAGAACCACTGAACTCACATGAACTGATTTAAATATGTTTTTAGTACCTTTATGGATCTTGAGAGAGGAAGTACCATTGCTGTCTATGCAGGCCTCGCTGAGCCATCGGATTTAATCAAATATATCTTAATTTGTGTTCCGAAGATGAACGAAGGTCTTATGGGTGTAGAACAAAATGAGGGTGAGTAATAAATTACATTATTTTCATTTTTGGGTGAACTAACCCTTTAATTCAACTTCCGGGAAACATGCAAGTATCGTCTGTTGTTTCCAAAGGGAAGTACTAAATGAAGAAAAAAAAAAAAAAAGATTTCAACAAAGTAAGAAAACTTTGGACATCTTCATTCTGTTCAAAAGTTTTCACCCCCCGGCTCTTAATGCATCATATTTCCTTCTGGAGCATCAGTGAATGTTTGAACCTTTTTTAATAGTTGTGTTTGAGTCCCTCAGTTGTCCTCATTGTGAAAACAGGGATCTCAAAATCATATAGTCACTGCTGGAAAGGGTTCAAATATGCAAAAACATCCTTGAAAACTGAAGAATTTGCAGGACCTGGAGGATTTTTCTGAATAACATTGGGCAGTTTGACTGCTCAGAACAAACAAGGGACTCGTGAATAACCATCACAAAAAAAACAGAGTTATTTTAATAAATTCAGCTATTTTTTGTCTTGTGGACTATATGTAAACATCTTTTATGTAAAATATCTTACTCAGGACAGTACTAAATAAAAAAAAATAACATGCATTTTGTATGATCTCTCTTATTTTGTTAAAATTATTCACATTTTCACAGATTCTGCACGTGGTTCCCATACTTTTTCATGCAACTGTAAAATCTAATATGTTGGAAGAAAAACATTGCCATGCATCAATGGTACTAGGGTTAGCCTTATTAATTTGTGCTGCTGTACATTCACAAGTCACTATTTTAAGGAGGCTATGAATCATGAATGTTTTTGCACACATGTGCGGAGTAAACCAGTTCTGTATTATTGTCATCTTTGCAGCTGTACAACCAGCAAACAACATTCTCTTTTGTAATGAACTTATACAGGAGTCAGAATCATCATTGAGAAGACATAAACCTGGATTAGACATGTAATCAATTTGATAGTAAGGAGGACAAAATAAAGTTCACAGGTTGTCCATAGGTTGACAACAATTGGACACTCCCAAAACATGTGAAGAAAAGTACCTGATGATACAATGTTACAGACATGGCAGTTATAAGTCGATTGTAGTTTCATTTTGAACCTCTTGTAAGGGGTTATGTATGCTGTATGGATGACTTTGAAATTAATAAGACGGTGAGCCAAGTTTTTGGAAGTTAAGATGAGATTTGTCATTCTTTATTTTGTTACCTTGTCAGGCAAAATTTTTAAAATAGGGACATTAGTTTGAATGTGCTTCTCGGTGACTTGCAAAATAGTCTTAAAAACCAAAATGAAAAAGAATCGTAATAGGTTAAGTTATAAATTACATTTATATGGTGAGTTACAATTGCAATAAACACCTGACAGGTGTTGGATGTCATTTTAAATACAGGTACATACATTTTGTGTCAGATTGCAATATAAAATGATTTTATTGAAATCACTGCATATATAAAATGATGAGTCTTTCCAAGTTCACTCTGTCCCTTTTGCTTGAAAACCTCTTAATCAAAGAGTCCTCTTAGTTAATGATGTCACAATGAGCCTGCTTAGGCGGGGAGGTCCTCTAACGCATCTTCAGAGAGTGCAGTTACCATGAAGGCTGTGAGTGACACATTGTCACGGCAGCTGTAATAGATGCCTGTCACTAAGGATTACCACTCTCCTGAATTAAGAAAGAGAGATAGGAAGAGTAGCCCTTTCGAGGGCTTTCCTCCTTCAGCATCAGAGCAAGTGTGTGTGAGAGAGAGAGAGAGAGAGAGCACTCCATACATGTTAGAAACAAGACCTCAGACTTGAAAAGCCTGGCTATTCCCGCTGAGTGTCTCACAGTCCAGAATAAACACACCAAAATGTGTACACAATCAGATGTACAGAACATTCACAGAAGCAAACATAAACAGATAAGGGTTCTCTCAAGTTGTGGTCTATGGAGAGTCTAAGAGGCCCAGCTGGTGTTGGCGAGAGCAGCGTGAAGCAAAGATGTCCAGGGAAGACATTATGGAGGAGGGGACACAATCTGCTGTAGGGTTATAACAAGCACTGATCATTTACAACCAGCAGGGGTCAGGCATTTTCATCTGAGATCTAATCATCATTACTCACACAGACTGATCCTTTAAAAAAAAAAGAACAACAAAATACAGATAGAATAGAACGATAGAAAGACAGACAGACTGACACAACACAGCGACAATGCTTGATGCTTAACTAATGATTCATAGCGTGTAGTTATTATAAAGTATTACCAAGAATGTAGATAGAAAGAATGACAGCAATAGATAGAAAGAATTATAGATAGAAAGAACGAAACAAAATTAGATAGAAAGAATTATAGATCGAAAGAACGACAACAATGGATAGATCGATAGAATGAAAAACAGAATAACAAAAATACAAAACTATAGAAGGAAAAGACAGAATGACAAAAATACATAAGGATAGATGGAAAGATAGACGGAAAGACAGATTGACAAAAATACAGAGCAATAGAAGGAAAAACAGATTGACAAAAATATAGAGTGATAGATGGAAAGACAGAATGACAAAAATAGAGATGGAAAGACTGGACACCAGACAGACAGAAAGACAGATTGACAAAAATACAGAGCGATAGAAGGAAAGACAGAATGACAAAAAGATAGATGGAAACAATAGATGAAAAGACTGGATGGAGATCGACAGACAGACAGACAGAATGACAAAAAGATAGATGGAAACAATAGATGAAAAGACTGGATGGAGACGGACAGACAGACTGACAAAAATACAGAGCGATAGAAGGAAAGACAGAATGACAAAAAGATAACAATAGATGGAAAGACTGGATGGAGACAGACAGAAAGACTGACAAAAAAGCAGAGCGATAGAAGGAAAGACAGAATGACAAAAAGATAGACGGAAAGACCAGACAGACAGACAGACAGATAGATATTCCTTTGACCTGCACACACATGGCTCTGGTCCCAAGTGACTCATCAGCATGCAGCTAACCCGTCTTTTTGGGTCATAGTTCTGAGGATGGATCCTCCCTAGAGAACTCGTTCATTGGCCCATAAATCCCTCTTACACTGAAAGGCGGCTCTATCGCTTTCCAAGTTGAGAAAGTCCATTTGTCTCTTCCATCCCTCCCTCTGTCCCCTCCCTTTCCCTCTCATTCCATTTCTCATCTTCTCTCAACACTGATTTTCATTTAGATGCTGTTGACTCAGTTGGTCATACCCTCTTGTTGAATTCTCTTTGATTTAGCTCTGACACTCTCTCTGACACATCCGATGCTCCTCTAAATCTTGCACTGTATGACTTTGAGCCCTTTTACAGTATCGCTTTTATTATCCTACTGTGGCAAACAACTCATCTATTGAAAATTCATTAGATCTTGCTTGGGAGAAAAATTGCAAGCTCCATGCGAAAGAAAGCAATTGGATTTGTAAGCCTGGGTCCTCTAAAGCTTTGATGGGCTGCAGCATGTACTATTCCTTTTGGTTTCCAGGTTTACTGAGTTGACTCAGTCAAAGTTGACTGATTCAATCAAAAAAAGAAGAGAAGGATGAAAATAGTGCACAGTTGCACAGTTTAACAGAGAGGTCCCCGCAATGCCAATTAAATGCATAATTAATTGTGACTCAGTTGCAAAATTCTTGAAATGCAAATGTCCTGCACTGTCCCGGCACTTCTGCGCCATGCATACATGACAACATGTAGGCCTCGAAAAGGATGGTATGGTGCAAACAGCCGACAACTTAATAGAACGTAATTATACTTAAAGACGTTGTCGTAGTGTTCAAACACTGTTATATTAACATTCATACAGACATTAAATGACACTATACAAAAAGAATTGATGTGTGCTGTTGTGTTTGGATAAATGAACCTTATATCTGAAAGTGGAAAGGCTATAACTCAATCTTTCAAAAAGCTGCAACAAGAGAGAATTTTATTCATGAGACGCCTTTGAGAATCATTTCATAAACAGGAAGACAGTTTCGCAATCTAATGACCATTGTTCTCTTTTATGAATGTTTCTGTGTGCATTGCTTTGGTTTGGTTATTTCTCTGCGGAGCTAGTAAATTGTTCTTTTGTGATCATCGACTAAAGCCGATGTAATACTCTGAGCAATGTGCTTTAATATCGGTGCCATTCCGTGTGCCTTAAAGAAGCCATTTATTCAATGTTCAAAGAGACGTAATTATCTATCATAGCTGTAATGTGTTTTTAGTGCAGATATGGCTCAAGGTTGCTTCACAGGCTATATACCTGTATCATATGACTACAGCAGATCTTGTCATTGCTATTCTCATGACTTAAAGCAGTGGTTCTCAAACTGCGGCCCGTCACGAATGCAAATGCGGCCCGCCATATGCTGACCACAATTAAAAAATTAAAGTATAGTTTTACAATTTATTTTTGTTTTTAATTTTAAATTAAAAAGGAATAAACAAATATAAATTTGAGCTATAATGTTATAATGTTGTCTAAATTAATTCTGGTGGGCATTTATTGTTTTTAGACACGCGCAGACCTATGTACTGACGCAGTTATGCGGTTAACGGACAAGCGCGCGCTTTGGTAGAATTCAAACAGTTGCCATTATTTTTGTAAATTTAGGGATCAAAATGGTCAAATTTGTTATTAGAGGAGAAAAACAAAATGATGAACATACAATGAAGGAACACATGCAAACAAGAAGAGAAGAGTCGTAGCATCAGCAGCAAGGTAAAAAGAATGGAAGAATCAGTTTGCTGTTATGAATGAGTTGGGCAGTCATCCTGTTTGCTCTGTAAAGTAACGTTAGCCTACTTGACTTTTGCAAAACCTACAATTTCAAAAGACATGTGAATTGTGAATTCGATGTGTTTGTTTGATGTACTTGTATTTTAAATCAATAAAAACAAGCGCATGAGCGGACCGCGGCTGGAATGATGCCGCGCGCTCGTGGATCCGATGCTGCGCGAGGGATTGCGACGTGACAGAATGCTTGATATCGTCAGAGATCGTAATTACAATGCCTCAGTGTTGTTTGTAAAAAGAGCTGAGTAACATTTGCTTATTAAGGCGTTTGTGGGATTGTTTGGTGACTATTACGATGCTGCTGAAGAGAGTTTACAGTTGTACAGAGTTAAAAAGCCAGCCTACTTAAAGTGACTGTATACAGTTTGTGTATGTTCATGGAGAATTATTATCTGATTACTGTAAAGCTAATGTCAGTACGTTAGTTTTTATTTGGTGGAATACATTGTTTGCAATATCTAGGTATAATAATATTAATATAATATATATATATATATATAGGTAATATAATATCTGCTAATGCCATAACATTAAATCTGATTGGTTTACATTGGTGACGTCATATGCAAATAATATGCGGCCCGTGACACATGCAGTTGGACCATTGTGCGGCCCACTTGGAAAAAAGGTTGAGAACCACTGACTTAAAGCCTCATGCAAGCAGGGCATTTTGTTAACTAAATGTCTACTGAATGACTGGTTCCCACCAGACGTCGGGCGAAATTTGCATTCTTTTGAATGCAGACCTGTTGGTTTGTGAACAGCACCAAAGCACCATGTTTGAATAGTCAATGGCTGCGGTCAACACAAACAAACAAGCAAACAAACATGACAGTAGCATGTCCGCTTTCACTGGAATGAGATCAAGATGTAAACAAAAGGTAAACACAGGCTGTTTGGGAACACACATACAGAACTACAGATGGTTCATGATCATTTGTCTAATTTTATAAGGCTTTTAAAAGACTGATAAGTTGAGTATTTGTTCAGGCAACCCACTGACTAGGTAATTTTGAAAATATGTAGCTTTGCACATCATAAAAATCAACAGGGAAATGAGTAACGTTCTTGAAGAGCAGTGACTGATTATTCTTATGAATTCAAAGATGAAGCAAAAAAAAAATCATCTCTCTACTCAGAAGCCATTCTGCACAGCTAGAAAGAAAAGATTTATGTAAGAGGAGAGCAGGATGAGTCTGCATACTGAGTACCCTGACATCCCCAACAGAACAGGCACAGCTTAATGGACCCATGAAATCAACACTGACACTCTCGGCATGCACTGTACCTCTGAGAAAACTTCAGAATGTGCTTTTGTAGTTCTGCTTATCTGCTTTTAATGCAGTAAAGTCCAAACTTTTGTATGTACATGGTGTAAATTAATGTATGTGGTTTAGACTAAAAATAACATTCTGCAACAGTCCACTTGAAAAAAGATTTGTATGTACCAAGATGCTGGATTTGCCAAAGTTGGCCAGGTTAGTGGTATCAAATCTCTGAAAAACACTAAGGCCCGGTTTCACAGACAGGGCTTAAACTAACCCAGGATTAGGCCTTAATTCAATTAGGACATATAAAAGGGTGGTTGATTGAGATTTTACTTTTTAAACTTTAGTTAGTGTGTAATGTTGTTGGTAGAGCATAAACAACATCTGCAAAGTTACGACGCTCAAAGTTCAAAGTAAAGGGAGATATTTTCTTTTAAAGAATTCTCAGTTTAAGCACTACAACAAACGGCTGTTAGGGACTTCAAGTTTCTTCCAGGGTTAGTGACATCACTAACCCTAAAATGTATATAAACCCTGCCCCTGAGAACATGCAACAAAGGGGTGAGGCCATGTTATTGCAATACAGTATGTAACACAAATGCAATAGCATGTCATAAAAGCAAAATGACAACATAAGTTATAACCATAATTCAACTATTATACCTGTTCTATCTTCAAGCAGTATATATTCTCTGGCTCTACAGTATATATTCTCTCAGTATATACAGGTCCTTCTCAAAAAATTAGCATATTGTGATAAAGTTCATTATTTTCCATAATGTAATGATAAAAATTAAACTTTCATATATTTTAGATTCATTGCACACCAACTGAAATATTTCAGGTCTTTTATTGTTTTAATACTGATGATTTTGGCATACAGCTCATGAAAACCCAAAATTCCTATCTCAAAAAATTAGCATATCATGAAAAGGTTCTCTAAACGAGCTATTAACCTAATCATCTGAATCAACTAATTAACTCTAAACACCTGCAAAAGATTCCTGAGGCTTTTAAAAACTCCCAGCCTGGTTCATTACTCAAAACCGCAATCATGGGTAAGACTGCCGACCTGACTGCTGTCCAGAAGGCCATCATTGACACCCTCAAGCGAGAGGGTAAGACACAGAAAGAAATTTCTGAACGAATAGGCTGTTCCCAGAGTGCTGTATCAAGGCACCTCAGTGGGAAGTCTGTGGGAAGGAAAAAGTGTGGCAAAAAACGCTGCACAACGAGAAGAGGTGACCGGACCCTGAGGAAGATTGTGGAGAAGGACCGATTCCAGACCTTGGGGGACCTGCGGAAGCAGTGGACTGAGTCTGGAGTAGAAACATCCAGAGCCACCGTGCACAGGCGTGTGCAGGAAATGGGCTACAGGTGCCGCATTCCCCAGGTCAAGCCACTTTTGAACCAGAAACAGCGGCAGAAGCGCCTGACCTGGGCTACAGAGAAGCAGCACTGGACTGTTGCTCAGTGGTCCAAAGTCATTCGGAAATCAAGGTGCCAGAGTCTGGAGGAAGACTGGGGAGAAGGAAATGCCAAAATGCCTGAAGTCCAGTGTCAAGTTCCCACAGTCAGTGATGGTCTGGGGTGCCATGTCAGCTGCTGGTGTTGGTCCACTGTGTTTTATCAAGGGCAGGGTCAATGCAGCTAGCTATCAGGAGATTTTGGAGCACTTCATGCTTCCATCTGCTGAAAAGCTTTATGGAGATGAAGATTTCGTTTTTCAGCACGACCTGGCACCTGCTCACAGTGCCAAAACCACTGGTAAATGGTTTACTGACCATGGTATTACTGTGCTCAATTGGCCTGCCAACTCTCCTGACCTGAACCCCATAGAGAATCTGTGGGATATTGTGAAGAGAAAGTTGAGAGACGCAAGACCCAACACTCTGGATGAGCTTAAGGCCGCTATCGAAGCATCCTGGGCCTCCATAACACCTCAGCAGTGCCACAGGCTGATTGCCTCCATGCCACGCCGCATTGAAGCAGTCATTTCTGCAAAAGGATTCCCGACCAAGTATTGAGTGCATAACTGAACATAATTATTTGAAGGTTGACTTTTTTTGTATTAAAAACACTTTTCTTTTATTGGTCGGATGAAATATGCTAATTTTTTGAGATAGGAATTTTGGGTTTTCATGAGCTGTATGCCAAAATCATCAGTATTAAAACAATAAAAGACCTGAAATATTTCAGTTGGTGTGCAATGAATCTAAAATATATGAAAGTTAAATTTTTATCATTACATTATGGAAAATAATGAACTTTATCACAATATGCTAATTTTTTGAGAAGGACCTGTATTCTCAGGCATCTTACAACAGTTCCCACATGACCGATTTATAGACTATCATAACAGAATATGCTAATCAATGACTTTAAGATAGTTAACTCCACACCAGTTACATAAATTCACCAACTTACCGGTCAGAAACATCCTGTTGTTTTCTACATGTTGTCACTTCTCCTTGAGTCTCTCATCATTCTCCGACTCCGGTTTGAACATAAAAGGCTGAACAGTTTCTGACATTTTAGTGAGTCTGAGGTAATTGGAGCTGCTAACATGAGCTCTTGAAACTCCGCCCTCTTCTTGGGAACAGCAGCTCATTTGCATTTAAAGGGACACAAAAACAGAGCGTTTTTTGCTCACCCTCAAAAAGTGACAAATTTAACATGCTATAAAATGATCTGTGGGGTATTTTGAGCTAAAACTTAAAAGGATTAGTTTGAAGCACTTAGTTGCAAGTAAATTGTACATTCACAGGCAGAACGGAATGTTCTGCTTTATTTACTATCTGTGGAGTCATGTGCACTTTTAGACAAAAAAAATAAAAAATCTAATTACAAAGTCTACACACACTTGCTGCTAATTTATTTGTTGTTTTCTGTACTGTGTGTTCTGCAGTTCAGTTATAATAAGTTTCTAATTATTGCAGCATTTCATATTTCAGAAACACCCACCCCCAATGGCACAAAACAAATGTGGTTGGTCGCTCTAGTGTCAGATGTACTCTTGATGTCAAAGTAGGTGGTTCAAAGTGGAGTAGACTTAGTCAATAAGTCAAAAAGTGTGCCGATAGTCAAAAGTGTGGCTACGTGATACTAAATTCTAAATGGCTAGATTTAGGGATGCACAATATATTGGCCACCATATCGGTATCGGCCGATATATGTTCATTTTTATTGTTATCGTTATCGGCCCAATAATACAATTTGGCCAATATATTAAAGCAGAAAAATAATGGATTATTTCCTTCAGCTGAGACATTTTAGATGTGCACTGTTCACCATGATGGTTTTGAATTGCTTGAAATATGATTGGAGTCAAAATACAGTTAAGTGCAACATGTGCAGTGCAAGTCTGTCATATAGGCTACATCAAATTATAATAGTGTGCTTGGGACATGTCTTTTAAATGGTGAAACTTTTGTTTTTGTAATCAGGCTCTCAAATATTATTTAAAAATTTGGATTTAGATTTATCAGCCAATATATTGGTTATCGGCTTTCAAATATAAAGAATTATCGTTTATCGGTATCGACAAAAATTTTCATATCGGTGCATCCCTAGCTAAATTGATGATTCTCAGACACAGTGGTGACCAAATTTATTCATCATGGAAAAGTAAACAATATACTTACATATAATTATAATATACTTAATATACTTAAAATTAAACATTGATACATGACATCACATTGTTCCAGGCTTTCTTCAAGATATTATGAAGTATTGTGTTCCATAGAAGAAAGAAAGTCATACAGGATATCAAAAGGTTCACTTTCTTTTGAGTACTGTATGGGAAAAAAAAATAATAATAAAAAAAGGAACATGTTAAAAACCTTGACCCCTGGTCCAGGCTATTAAATTAATAATAATATACTTTGAGCCTTTTTAAGATGACCCTGACTCACGCCATATGCATTCCATACTAGGCATTCCATACTAGGCCTCTACGTTGCTGTGTATATATTGGCTTTGTAGTGAGGTGTTGTTGTTAAAATTTAAAAATGTTGGAATTTTACCAATTACAAAAGCAGTGAAAAATCACAAGAAGAATAGCTGTGCTCTTAAACAGAAATAATTTACGTTGTATTATGAGATTACAAAGTAGAAACCATCCAAGCTGGACAAGTTAATGATTCCAATCAGCCTGCATACACATCAGAAGCATAAGCAATACTTTAATCAAGTTAAAAGAACAGAGATTCAACTAAATTAGCTCAAGCCTTTTTGGTGTACCTTGAACTATTAAAATGAATCTTAAATGTCTTCTTTTTTGTCTTAATAGACTGTCAGGCTGTTTAACAGACTGTTTTATAATGCCAAACACTGCATATAACCTTTCAGCCTAGAATCCACAGGAAGAGATCAAACTTGATAGCCAAAATTGATTTTTAAAAAGTGTCTCTTTGACATTATCGGTGCAATATTCTGCAGAAATTCTGATGATGTTATGTTCTTTTAAATTATTAAACTACTGGCTGTAGCAACACCTCTACAGGAAAAGAGCAGTAATCTGAAAAAGTTAGAAATAACTATCAAAAAGTAGGTATTAGTGTACTCAAAGGAAAAATGCACTTACAATGTCAAAACCAAAACCATTATGACCAAAATCAGGTCTCTTATGATAAGTTCTGTGACGGGCTTAGCAATGCTCAGTTTTTGAGAAAATGAAATTTGAAAATGTATTTCACAAAGTCAATTAAGTCAAATTTTCTCAGTTCCACTGTTGGCATAGATACAGTGTTTTGTTTTTGTAGTGCAGAGTTGGCCTGCTTGCCATAAAATAACTAAATAAATGACAAAGGGGAGAAAAAAATAGGTCTATTTGGGGAGAAAGAATGACAAACTGCTCTATGCATCTGACTTCTGGAAGGCTGAATGTTCTACAGGCAAAGACACTGAAAGTCAAATTGTAAAAAAAAAAAAAAGCATCAAAGAGCACCTACTATATAAAAGTCTGAGTGCCTGTTTTTATTTTACCTTTAAAAGGAAACATCACAAATTCTCAACTGTAAGTACTGCAATAACAGAAAGCAGGAGCTGTCAAGAACTGTTCAGTGAGTTGCAACTTACTTCACTGAGTCTCCCTAAATATAGTGTCACTATTCTCAAGCCTCTCCTGAATAGAGTCTACTCCCGGTTCGACCTCTAACCTGTCAACAACCATTTAATATTTTTTAGTTTATTTATTTTTTGCCATACACTTGCCACATGCTGATCTCCACAAAGAGCAGACTGAAATTCATCCACTTGTGTTCTACTCTGTAGATCTCATACTTAAGGAATTTTTTATATGTCTTTTGAAATTATGTGATGCTTATTAGGGGTGGGAAACAAATTTTTTTTTTTTTTATGTATAGTCATGAAATTTAACATACATGGAGGAAATTTAATATACATCACATTCACATTTAATAATTTCCATGGAACAGAACCCCTGCTTAAAGTGTAGCTATATGGGAGGAAAAATAAATATGTGCTACTTACACAAAGGATATCAAATATGCCTTATGCTGATGGCACTAAAAAAGAAGAGGTGATGCAACAGATTTATAATATCAAGTATAATATTTGCAAATCAAATATATTTAATATACTGATTTTATATGTGTTCCTGCATTTTTTGCCCTGTAAGCTTTAAGAAAATTGTTAAAACACAGTGTAATTTGTCTACTAAAAATGTGGATACTAAGGCTGGGTGTTGATTTACCGATTCATTTAGAAATAATTCAGGTACATGTACATTTTTTCTTAAGGAAAGACAATCTCCCTCGAATAAGCTGTAAACTATACAGGGAAAAATGAACAACACAGCCCAAATGATTAAATTGATTTCCTTTTTTTTTTTTAGATCTCTCACTTAGGGTATTTTCACTTATAGTTCGAGTGAACCAGAAAGGGAACTGGCCGAATGTGATCTTAGTCCTTTTGGTGTTCACAACCTAGTGGACTCAAAAGAGATCCCAGTTATTATTTTGGTCCTCTTCAGAACTGAAGTGATCTCAGACCCGTTCTTGTTCACACCACAACTTCATAAGAACTCAGACTTAGGGTACAGTTATGTCAGGACAATCATCTACAAACTCAAAAAAGAGTTGGACTCTGTAAATAGCTGATTAGAGAACATGGAAGTTGAAACAAAATATTCTATGGATGAATATTGCTAAAACAACTTTTACTATGTAAAAAAAAATATATATATTTTTTTTTAAAAACTTATAAAAATATAAACGGAATGGTTTAGTAAATGTTGACATTAACCAAGATTATATGTTGCTAGTGATCATTAGTAGTTTATATTGTAGCAAAGAAATGCAATATTTTATATTATATCACAAATATATTAAGCATTCCCCCCAGAACGCGATTGCAAATGGACCGTGTTTTCAGCAGTGACAGAACAGCGGGTATGGCAAGCCTCCAGGTACAACGAACTGTACTCAGACCACCTCCTTATATTATGTATATAATTATGTATCCACTTATTTGTTGAACTATAAACACTGAACAATGGCTGTCATAAAAACTTGTTTGGATGACAGATTTATTAAAGCATACATTAAATAACTAACACATCACTAACAGGTCAAAACACAATGAATATATAATATAGAACATTAATTTAGCAATATGTTTCCTTCTAGAATTAATTTTCTAGCTAATAAAAGAGATATGGACATTGAATGGCTTTCCTAAAGTAAATGTAACATTACGTGACATGTTGTTCACAAGCTGTTTTATTTGGTGTGGTAGAAATAACATCATAGCTGTAGGACAGTAACAATTAAAAATATAGCTGCAAGCAGCAATTATCGGGGCCAAGCACAAAAAAAGCACAATGAGTTATGCAAGTGTAACCCCTCCAGTCCTACTTGCCCCGCTCAAAACGGCTCTCACAGCTGGCTTCTGTTACACTCACCCCCCTAAACCTCACTCCCATCCGGGTCACGGCACCAATGTAACCCCTTCGGTCCTACTCATCCCGCTCCGAGGGGGACTCAAACTGGGATCGCTGGCATAGGAGGCGGGCACACTAACAAGGATGCTAGAAACTAGCTGGCCTCCATTACACAAGCATGGCTGGGACCTTCATTATTTTACGCAAAATGGATGAAAAATCATTAATATATTCACTAGTAATATGATTTAATTGTTTATCAGTCTTGACCAATAGGTGGCGCTGTTACCAAATTATTATGGTGTGAGGTAGGGCTGCACGATTAATCGCATGCGATTGTCACGCGCATTTCGTCAGTAAAGCCGGTTCCCTGATTACCGCTAAATCGCCATCACCTGCTTTCAAATGGAGCGGCATTTAATAGACAGAGCCGTAGATCAGTGACAAGCCACGCAATATCGCGTTCATTATCGAAGGCGATTCATCTGCGATATGAACGCGATATTGCGTCGCTTGTCGGTGATCTACGGTTCTGTCTATTAAATGCCGCTCCATTTGAAAGCAGGTGATGGCGATTTAGCGGTAATCAGGGAACCGGCTTTACTGACGAAATGCGCGTGACAATCGCATGCGATTAATCGTGCAGCCCTAGTGTGAGGTAACAATGACTTATACAAAGTTTGGTGTCAATATGCCAAAGAGTTGTAGAGTTACAAGCCTCAGAATCAGCTTGGCACCATGCCATCAAATTTGACGATGCATTATGCGAGAACGGTTAGGTCAATCAAAAAGCTTTTAATAACTTTTTGCTGGCATGGTCTGAAGATGATTGAGCAGATTTTTGTGAAAAATTCTACACAAATGTGTAGAATAAATGTGTAGAAAAAATCCTGACAAACAACTTTAGATAGATAAATTCTTGCAAACCCATGAGCATAACCTCTGAGACTGAGTACACAGACCCAAAGGACATGGGAGGACACACCAGTCCTATGTTGTGCAGTACACACACAAACACAACAACACTGCTCATATATCTCCTTTGTCTCCCTCTCTCTCTGTATCTGTCTCTGTAGACGTCCTAGTGACTGAGCGTGGTGGCGTTATTAGATTAGAATGTGATTCAAAGTGGCATTTCACACATGCCTGTCCCTGCAGGCCCTCAACACAGCCGTAGGAGTGTGCATCCCTAGTGTTTGTCACACTTCTACCACAAACATAAACTCACACATACATCAGCAGCACCACTACACACAGAAACACACAAACATATGTCACAAATCTCAAATCCTTAATGTTAACAAGGCGACCATTGTCCCTGCTGCCTCTGTGACATGAACTACTAAGAAATATAGGACATACAGCCTCCACTGTGAACTGGACTAGATGAGACAGAGTTTCACACAAGCATCATTGATAAGGATTTGATTTTTGATTTCTGATTTGAAAAGGATTTTTTAGGCATAGTTCTGTTTACAACTGTGAGATAAAGACTACAGAAGCGTTTGCCTGAATGAAGCACAAACACTACCTTGAGAGGCTGCCACTCCTGAATGAGAGAGGTACAATTTGTATCACAGTGAGACGAATGTGTTAAATAATACAGTACCTTGTGATGGAGAACTGTATAAATGAATAAAATGCAATGCTGAGTGCTCAGAGTGGTGTCTGTGAAATCTGTCACCTGTAATGAGGCACTGAAGCACAGTAGTGCTAAACTGCATCCAGCGGTTTAGGCAACAGCAGCTGCATGTATTTACAACAATGTGGAAAAGGCCTGACAAAAAGACAAACATTAACTATTAACAGCACTCTTAGCAGTCTAATTGTTGTGTTTTTAATATTATAATAATAATATTAAATCATTTTAATCTTTTTTATTTTATTCATATTTTTAGGTTGGTTTTTTTTTCTCATCTAGATCTGGTTTAAATGCCAAATATTGTCAAACGTAGTGGAAAATTAAAATGCTCTTCTGTAACAGCCTCTGTATAGAATAGTTGTACCATCCCGTTCTGATGACACCATTCATGGTCATTAAAGGATTAGTTCACTTTCAAATGAAAATTACCCCAAGCTTTACTCACCCTCAAGCCATCCTAGATGTATATGACTTTCTTCTTTCTGATGAACACAATCAGAGATATATTAATAAATATTTTGACGCATCTTTATAATGGCAGTGAGCGATACCAATGAGTATGAGCGGAAGAAAGTGCTTCCATCCACATCCATCCATCATAAACTTACTTCACACGGCTCCGGGGGGTCAATAAAGTCCTTCTGAAGCGAAGCGATGCATTTGTGTAAAAGAATATGCATATTTAACAAATTATGAAGTAAAATATCTAGCTTCCACCAGACAGCTTTCCGTATTCAACATACGAAGAAAGTGTAAACTGGCCTCGTGTCAGTTAAGCTTTTTCCGTAAGTTGAATAGGGAAGGCGTAGGACGTATTGTAAGCTTTTTCAACTGCAAAAGTTTTACGCTTTCTTCGTAAGTTGAATACGGAAGACGGTCTGGTGGAAGCTAGATATTTTACTTCATTTTTTTTTTTTTACACAAATGCATCGCTTCACTTCAGAAGGACTTTATTAATTTATTTTTAATAAATTATAAAATTAATTTATTAACCCCCTGGAGCTGTGTGAAGTACGTTTATGATGGATGGATGTGGATGGAAACAGCTCAAACTCACTGCCATTATAAAGCTTGGATGAGTCAGGATATTTATTAATATATCTCCGATTGTGTTCATCAGAAAGAAGAAAGTCATATACACCTAGGATGGCTTGAGGGTGAGTAAAGCTTGGGGTAATTTTCATTTGAAAGTGAACTAATCCTTTAACTGGTCTAATTTGATCTACTGTAGATGATAGATTAGCTAGACTAGATTAGATGGACCTTCTAGACCTTGATCAAGCTTGTTATGGCTTGTAGAGCTATCATAGTCCACAAACATGCTTGATCACCTTAAAATATGACATGATTTTTCCAGGAGGCATATAGACAAATTTGACAAAAAATGTGATTAAAACATCTCACTTGGCTAAGAAGACAACAGTTCTAAACTGTTCTAGCACACATACAGTACTTGCTACACATTAAAACCACTGGCCCAATTTTGCCCACCTAATATGAAAAAAAAAGGTTTTAGTGAAAACCAGAACCCAACACAATAGTCTGACTAAATTACACACACACACACACACACACACACACACACCAAAACAACTCAAAGGGCTGAGAGTAAAAAGCTTTGAACTGTGCTCCACTCCACTCCAAAACCCACTTTTACTTTTTATTTTTACAGTATTTTCAATGGCAAAAATCGCAACAAATGCCTGCACACTATAAGGATAAAAGAAGGTTACTCCAAATGCAGAATAACCACAGCTTGAAAAATGGCAAAACACAGCTCATGTTTCAGTCAAAACATGGCCTGTATTAGGCACTGAAGAAGCTCATGCTGTGACAGAATTGTTTTTAGAATTGTTTTTGTTGTTGTTGTTGTTGTTTTGTTGAGACGTGGACTAAATTAAACACATTTTAAGTTCAGCAAAGAATCTTACAGATCTTACAGAATCTCAGATGCTATATTTTGGTCTTGTCATTTGGACGTTAAGTATTTAAAAGCAACTTATTTTGATTTATTTAAACTCTGCAGTTACTCTCAAGAGTTCATCTTAAATGATGCTTGGCCTTCAATTATTTAGGATTTCTGATTTATTCTGGCAGCATCATCTCATTTCATATTAGCTGGAAAAAGTTGGTTACTTGCATAATGCTGGAAATATTTGAAGTCCGTCTGAAATTTCTCTTTTAAACAAGCATTTTTTTATCATTAAAAATCTCTTTAAACAGGATAAAAATTTGCAGCTCAATAATTGGAAGCCGGCTCATACTCACCCCGTCATTCATCTTGAAATCATATGTTTCGATTTGCATCTTCTGATTGGTTCTGTGAACTTAGAGGCTTTTGCTGGTAAAGAAGTGGCGTTTAGAGGTTTCTGCCAACAAACTGGTATTTCTGAATGGGCTGAGGCTGGGATTTAGCGGGTTTGACGTGAAAACATTTGATGTACATATACTATGTGCGGAGAGCATTCGCTCAATATTATCTAATTTTTAACAGTGGTGGCATTTAGGGGCGCTTGCATCTGAAGTCTTCATTTGTTTAAATAGGTACTTAGTAAAATTGCTATTGCTAAGATTTGAGTGAGTGAGTGAAGTGACATGTGGCCAAGTATGGTGACCCATACTCGGAATTTGTGCTCTGCATTTAACCCATCCAAGTGCACACACACAGCAGTGAACACACACACCGTGAACACACACCCGGAGCAGTGGGCAGCCATTGCTGCGGCGCCCGGGGAGCAGTTGGGGGTACGGTGCCTTGCTCAAGGGTCTCACCTCAGTCGTGGTATTGAGGGTGGGGAGAGCGCTGGACATTCACTCCCCTCACCGACAATCCCTGCCGGACCTGAGATTCGAACCCATGACCTTTGGGTTACAAGTCCGACTCTCTATCCATTAGGCCACGACTGCCCCAAGATGTAAACAATATAACTGTCACACGCTGGCTTGACTTGATAATCCACAACAAAGATGCTTGATGCAGAAAACTGACGAAATGACATTTAATAAACACAAAGAACTATACAGAGAGCACCAGCACATCACTTCAACACAAGACAATGAACAGAAGATAACTGAAAGGTTTAAATCAGAGATCGTATAGGGAGATAAGAGGGTCTGTATCTCTTACCATTGGAGAAAGCGTAAAGGCCCCGATATACTTAAAAAGAAATTCTTTTTCGTTCTTCGTTTAGGGGTAAAACGAAGTTCGAAATGCGTGAGCTGCGATATACTGTAATCGAACATCTGACACCGCCCACACTGCTGAGAGTGACGGTTAGCACGTATATGTAAATGCGTGCTGTACACTTGCTGTAAACTTTCTTCTCAGTAACAAAATAAACACAACAAAAATGAGAAAACAGCAAGCATTTTTTTTATAGGAGGCATTGGTCTGATCATAACATGGGTATGTTAGCACGAGCTCTGCAAATTAGCACTCCAGTCATGTCACCGTGACATTGTCACGTCACGTTTATTTATATAGCACTTTATTCAATAGATTGCTTAAAAGCAAGCAGCTTTACAGTATCAAACAAGAAAAACAGTGTCAGTGCCTCATTTCATCAGAAGCACAACTTCCCTTTGTACTATAAAGCGGCTATCCAGTGTGTTCATGTTTTCACCCACGGAGATCTTACCTCAACGAACTCAACAGATCAAATGAGTCAGAGAAGACTTCCACGCGAATGAAGGCGGAGCCTCAGTGCACACCTCCTATTACGTTATCGTCACGGACGAATGGTGGCATGAAGGTGTTTTGCAGCTGAAGCGAACTTTTCCTGAAAGTTCGCTTTGGCAAGCCGTTTCGAACTTCCAAAAACAACAAACTTCATTTTGGCCTGATTTTGTTCGAAATTATGTCACATCAGTTCGTTCTTCGAATTCGTTTTAAGTATATTAAACGGCTAACTTAATCACGTGCGGCACTTCTCAGCCTATCGCGTCGCCATTCAAAACTTCTCCCTGTGTACCGCCAATGCGTACCGCCCATACCGCCAGTTAGCATTAAGGTGCGGTCACACTGCACTTTTCATTCAATTGACTTCCAATCAAACGCATGCGAATGCGTCAGACCGGAAACGTAAGCTCGTGCGAAAAAATTACCCTGTCCCAAATGGCACCCTAAACCCTCACGGTCTTCCTCTGAGTCCGCACTTTCACGACGTAATGCCACTTTGACTGCTTGGTAAAGCCCTCTGCGTAGCTCACAGTCTTGCGGGCTCAACAGAAGTGCGCATTGACGGTGCATAGCAGCTGCAAAGGGGGCACTCACGAGCACCCTTCTTTAAGCTTAAATGATGAATGGGACACCCTACGTTCTTGTGCACATGAAGTGTGCGATTTGGGACAGGGCCAATTTCGCTGCGTTCCAAAGTTCAAGTCTGGTGAACTCTGACCTGCGAATTCACATCACGTAAAGAAGTGCGACCAGTAGAAGATCGATTCGTCATGGCATGACCTCTTGGCTGAATTAAAAGAATATTTTTGCAGTAAAGATGCGTAGGTTCTATATTTTTACATTTTGAATGTATTACTTTAAGTTATATGTTGAATTCATGTTTTTAAAAAAGATGCTGTAGACCGTGACGTCATATCACGACAGTTACAGCATCCAAAGAAATTTCGCACGTTTAAAGTCTAGTGTGACCGCGGCTTTAACCGTTACGCTTTTTTAGCTAAAGGTAGCAGGCTTGCCTTCCAGTGGCTTTGTTTAAATGCACAGTCATAGCAAGGGGGTAATGAGAGACAGGTGATGGTGATTAGTTGTCATGGTGATAAACAAGGGTATCTATAGAAACTAACAAGCCCTGTGTCCCAATGTGCATACTATTCACCCTATCTGCCCTATAGTATTGAAAATTACTAATGTCACATACTATTTAGGATGGATAGTATGCATAGATATAATGGACGTAGCCAAGTTTACAATGGAGACAAGGGAAAAGGAACTAAATACACAGGAACTGAACATAGGCATAAGACAAAATGAATATCAAAATAAAGGTCCTTGAAACAGAGACACAGGGAATCATGACAATAACAGCATATAGAATATAAAGTGGTTAAGGTAATGCACAATGATTTAAATAAAACCAATACAGTTCTTAAATGAGTGCAATAAAATCATGGCATTAAATGACTATGCAGAACCTTTCAGAAAGGGACCACACACAAAAAAAAAATCTTATGATTAATCATCAATGGCAAAATGGTTAATATAAAGAGAGGCATCGAATAGTGTTAATGAGCAATCCTGAAATCCTACTTTCTGTTAATTACATATACCATTCTAATAACAGAAAATCAGAAAATCAAGGTACTATGCTTACAATATAAAGCATAATAGAGAGGGCAACTGACATCCTTTGATTGTCTTTTTCAAAAAAGATGTTGGCAGTAGTATAATGATCTTGCACTTCAAATCATTATCATACCAGTCTGAAAGGTATAGTTCATTTTGGGTGAACAAGTACTTTAATCCCTTACATAAAATCTGAATGTTACTGAGAGAACAGGCTGAAACACACAGCACTATTTGTCTCCTAAGTCCTCAGCCTCATACTGTCCAATGTCAGCCTTCCCAAAAACCATGTATGCCAGCCTCTCTGACTCAGCCATTGCTCAACAACGTCCCAGAATTTCACCATCCTGACGCAGGAGCTTAGAAGCCAAACACTCACAGGGCATCAAATGTGTGACACTGCAGAGCTCTGATTTAAAGTCACAGCTTACCTCTGTGATGGAGGCTTATAGTACAGAGCAAGAGATTTCGACGAGAAATACTAGAGTCCCTGAGAAAGCAGCTGCAGCACTGAACAACTCGGCATGCCACATCCATGACCTGCCCAGCTCCCACTGAGTTCCCTCAGGAGTCAACTCCCGGAGTATGTTATTTATCCTGTGTCCCAGATTTGGAGAAACTCTGACTACTAGACCACCATCACATCTGGATGCACATGGACACAGTTTCGTCTAACTAAAAACGTATAAAATGGTAACTTTACATGAATATATTTGCTTTAAGTTGATTATTAATACTCTAAATGAAAAGTGCATAATATGAAACTATTCATTATAGATTCATCAAGCACTTAAAGTCCCCCTGTGGTGAAAATCAAGTTTTTAATGTTATTTATATATGTGGTGTTTTTAAGACAAACCACATGCAAATTTATAAGTCAACACCACTGCTGAGTATTTTCTATTTAAAGGGGCTCTATGTAAGATTTTTACTTTAATAAAGCATAAAAATACCCCAATATGTTTGCAGATATTTAAGAAACATGCTAAGTTCACCTACTTGTTTCTCAGAAAAACAATGCTACAGCCAGATATTCTAC
This sequence comes from Anabarilius grahami, assembly GCA_003731715.1. NCBI lineage: Eukaryota > Metazoa > Chordata > Actinopteri > Cypriniformes > Xenocyprididae > Anabarilius > Anabarilius grahami. The sequence goes on along the minus strand of RJVU01067793.1, from coordinate 6,299,892 downwards.
TTTGAAAATGTGCGTTCCATGTCGGAATGTCTGTTTTTGTTTTGGTCTGTGCGAAACCGTGTGCTGCAGTTTATCCAATAGTATTTCGACATCACAGGTTGCCAGTTGGCGGAAAACACCGCGTATTGCAACCGTGGAAACCAGCAAACAAACTGGGTCAGAGAATCAGGCAATAACTTCAGCTGCGAGTTCCCGCTCTCTTCTCTGTCACCATGAAGTGACACACACCCGCGCGGGCGCCTCCTCTCTCTCTCTCTCGTCTCATTCGCTCCGATTAAGTAGTGCTTGTATTGCGCATAATTTTAGTCATTCCTGCAGGTTTCGCGCTCACACCAAAAGCGCGCGCACTACTGATCTATATTAGTGAAGCGAACAAGCCACGCTCAGTCTCAAACAGAGACAGAAGTCAAACAGAGTCACAAGTACCAAAATAAGCGCCTTCCTGTGCTTAAACTGTCAAATACATACAAAAGTATGTCAAAACCAGCGGCACGGGCAATCTTGGCGAGTATTCAGATAAACAGTCAGTTTTGAATCGTTAAATAGCTAAGAAAGTGAACCCATGTTGTGTGTAACAGTATTGGGTCCGTTGAACACCATTCATAAACTCTTAAAGGGACAGCAGTCCAATATTCCTGCTGCTGTCTGTCATGTTAATCAAAGAACAAAAGACAAAGAAAATCACTTTCAGCTCTTGACTGAATACGTTTCATAACTTTAATGGTAAGAATTATTTACAATAAACACTACAGAAATTAAGGCAACCAATGCAAAATAACACAATGTGTTATTTTATATTTGATTACTTTCATTTCTGTAGTATTTCTTACCTGAATAAAAACCCAGTTAACCCGAAAAACTTAGTTTCATAGCTCTTTTTATTCTATTGCATTTATTTGAGCTGTTTATATTTTATTACTGACTTTTACTTGTTTTTTTTTGAATGAAAATAAAACTCTGCATTGAAGAAAAGTAGATTTTTGTTTGTATATGTTGTCATTTATAGTTCTTAGAAAGAAAATCGGAATCAGCAAAAAATAGGTATCGGCCGATCACACTTACAAAAAATCAGAAATCGGAATCGGCCAAGAAAATTGCAATCGGTTCATCTGTACTAAAAAGCCTCTGAATCCATCTAAATATCTCTGTGAACAACAGCATATCAAAACAGATAAATCAACTCATCAGCTTACAGTGTTTAAGTCTCCTCAGCTTTTATTGTCAATTGTGCTCCCTATTGTTGCTGGCAACCATATGCTGTAAAAGCTGGCAACCCAAGTCTTTGAACGAGGGGGCGGGCCAAACAATATTTTGAATTTGGACTGCAGTACCTATTTTAAACACTGGGTGTCATTATTACATAGAGCCCCTTTAAAACCGCAGTGAAAAAAACACAGGTTTTGAAATCGCTGGTGTCTGTGACATCACAAACTACCTTGTGACCAGTCACATCAACGTGCCTGCGGGCTTTAGCATATCATTAACCATGAGCGCTCTGAAGCAGGATAGTCTCAAAAAGCCATCCCAGTATTTTCAGTTGATATAAAAAAAAAAATCAGGTAGATTTAGTAATATAGCAGGTTTATGATGTATATAACCTTGTTATGATAAACTATATGCCTTTCTCCACTGATGTTCTAAGGTGTTCAAAGCGTTTCTAAGGATACTGATTTTTAGATGACAGCTGTCTGACTCGCGAATGGGAACATGGTTTATGTAACATTAGCAAATTATTATTAGCAGCTGTTTGATAATATAGTTAAGCAAAAGGCTAATCATATTATTTTTCGTCATGTGTCCGACATTGTGTAAAGCGATACCATTGAGTGAGTGAAGTGACATGTGGCCAAGTATGGTGACCCATACTCGGAATTTGTGCTCTGCATTTAACCCATCCAAGTGCACACACACACAGCAGTGAACACACACACCGTGAACACACACCCGGAGCAGTGGGCAGCCATTGCTGCGGCGCCCGGGGAGCAGTTGGGGGTACGGTGCCTTGCTCAAGGGTCTCACCTCAGTCGTGGTATTGAGGGTGGGGAGAGCGCTGGATATTCACTCCCCTCACCGACAATCCCTGCCGGACCTGAGATTCGAACCCATGACCTTTGGGTTACAAGTCCGACTCTCTATCCATTAGGCCACGACTGTAGCATTTACCTCAGTAACACCGTGTCTACACCAGACGCGACTGTTGTCGCGTCGCATTGCGCTGCGCTGCAACAGCTAAAAGCTGTCTAGACTGAACGTGACAAAAAGCACTTGGACTATGATTAACTATGATTGGACATTTTGATTAACTGTTTTAATCACTTAACCAAATGCTTTAATTATACTTCTAAATATCTATTTAAAAACCTAAATAAGATGTCTAAGGCCACGTACACACTGTAAGTTTCAGGAGTGACAACCGCATTTAAATGCGGGAGTGAATCCCCTAAATTATCGTTACATGTGTGTACGGAACACGACTCACTCTCGAAAATGCAATGATTGACAGCTTGGAAACCATAGCGATGATCTGGCATCTCTCGTGTTTGGTATCCGTTATTGTGACCAAAGTAATATTACAGTGACAAAACACTAGTTATTTTCAGCAATTTAACTAACACAGTCGATGGAGGCGTGGTGTTTTGTTTATCCTCGTACAGCCTGTTTCACACAGAGTGCATTCTTTGTGTGTTGCCATGATCACTCATTATAAATGTTTTTGGGCTTGTTGTTTAAGCTCGTCTCATATAAAGTGAACGGGTTTATTGAGTTATTAAAGTGTGCAGACATGAATCTCGATATTTTGGTCTTATTTTCAGCATAAAGTATTTGGATTTATTTCAGTTTATTACGGGCTTATTCTTGTACGCTGCTTTTTCTAGCATGATCTGGCAACTCGAATGAGAAAAGGCTCGTGCGGCTTACCCTGTGATTCACCGTACATACAGAACAGAGACACATCTCCGTTGAAGGTTAAAAAACGTCATTAACAACTAGTTGTTCAGTTCGGTTCCGTACACACTGCATAGAATTTCTGTAAATGCGGTTGTCACTACCTGTATTTTTTGGGAGTTATTACGGTTGTAGAATGCGGTTGTCACTCCCGTATTTTTCTGAACTGTGTGTGTACAGAACGCGATTAAGCACTAAAAGGTGAACTGACAACCGAATTTAGCTGCAGTGTGTACGTGGCCTAAATGGATCAGAATCCACTAATGGTGCACTCAAACTAGCACTTTTGGTGCGCACCCGGATTCGATTGACGTCAGAGTTTGGTTCGTTTGGATGATGTAAACACTGTTTTCTGAACTTAAGTGCCCACTCACGAACCGTATCAGAGTCTGCCTAAAATAGTTGGTCTGGGGTACAGTTCATGTGAACTCTGATATGGTTTGTTGATGATACGGTTCACTTCTGCGATTTAGTATGATTGTGTAATCATATTAAATTGCAAAAGTGAACCGCTACTGATCACGTATGATTCGATAAAACTGTGTGTTTATGTGTGTTCTTACTTTCCTGACAATCGTGACTGGCAAACAGAGAGAATGTAGATCTCATTCTTTAGAACATTTACAGTACATTCGCAGCAGATTTCGGTGCCTTCTCCTTCAAAGCTGTTACCTAGCAATATTGGTACACGGTTGCAGCTTGCTGACGCAAGAGTACCACGGTTCGGACCCAAATAATATAACATGAACAGAGACCAGCCAGGGAAAAGGGAGGGGAAGCAATCAAACTCTGGTTCGGACCAAACAATCAAACCAAGTGTGAATGCACCCAAAATTATGAAAATAATTATTGTTATTTTGGCATTATTTATATACTATTGATTTTAGTATTTTAATTTCAATTTAACTTTTTGAAATGCTGCCTTGGCATTTAACTGAAATACAAATTCAAAGTTTAAATTCAAAATCTTACATATATATTTTACTTTATTTCAATTAATGAAAACCTTTTTAGTTGTTTTAGTGTTCAATTGAGAATCGATTAATATACAGAAATCAGTATTTTCAACTCAGCCCTAGTGTAAAATATATTTTACTATTTAAATATTCTAAGTTATTCAAAGAAAGTTGCAAACAAACATCAGATATCTCAGGGCCTGAGGGAAAGTGGCTCCCTGTGGCAACATAAATGTCAGAACACAGCAGAGAGTGTAGGCCTACTCAAAACAATGCGTGTTTGAGCACAACTCTTTATACTTCACACATATAGATGAAGTGCAATGAAATAATACTGACTTGCAATGAGGTCATGAAGTTCCTGAGGTCTTGATCTGTATATCTCTAATGGGAGGATAAAAGGAAACACTTCAAAGGATTTATACGCAAAGACTGTGCTCTTGTGTCTAACTCAGCCAGATATGCCTGACAGGTATAGATAGCTCAAAACTGAGAGTCCAAAACTGTCTAAAACCAATGCCCCCTTCGGACTACTGCTGAATTGAAAAAGACTTCAAACTGAACACTAAGAATATTTTACTAAAAGCCCAGACAATATAGCAAAAGATATAAATGATCAAAAAGATGAAAGACAAAAAAAAAAAAAAAACACAAATTAGCAAATTGAGAAATCAGTTGAAATGAGTCAGAGTCACCTGGCTTTTTGAGTTTTATTATCGGTGTCTTGTTTAATTTAGCTTTTTTCCCCCTCACTGAAAATCGCTACTATTACCACGAGTGCTGTGTTAATAGCAGAATGAGTCGTGCACAACTGCTGTTGATACAGAGGTTGAATTTTCCACAGCACATATTATGCTAATTGCATACTGTGTGTGAGTGAGTGGTCCCAGCTGTGATAACAGTGATGTTAATAAGTTTTGAACTCAATAACAAAGTAAAACAGTCATTCATGAAATAATCTTTACTTCAAACTATAAGTGATTTCTGCAATTTAGCTCTTTAGCATTCATATAGGTACAAGTTAGCAATATGGCTAAATCATTACACTTTTAACTGCTTTCAAACCAAGGCCCAAAAAAGTGTTTCATCTTTTATGTTTAGTCTTAATGTTTGTACTGTAGTAGTCAATGCAATAGTAGTCAATAAGACCAAGCATGCTACAGCTGGGGAACAAGAGGAAGATTTTTCTCTAGCATCATAAAAGACTGCCTACACTCTATGAGAGCAGCCATACATGCAGAATTAATGTAGGACAGAAGCATGAAGGTTTCCCTTGAGAATTCGTGTTTCATCTGCTGAATGAAAATTGAGGATTCATCTTTCATCTGTGTTTTGGTGTTACAGAAAATTCTTGCATTGGAAATGACTAAATTATGAGTCGTAAACACTGAATATACTTGATGAAACCCATCCAGCCATTGTGATTCTCAATTTAAAATCCACAAAAACGGAAAGCCTTATGAAAGAGTCTGAATACAAATGATCTCCACACAAAATTGTTCGCCTCATGAGACAAAGCCCTGTGTGGTATACAAAGGCGTAGGTTTGGTTTTAACATTGTTAGGGACATATTAAAATCAAATCAAACAATACAGATACACCATGTTTTCACCTACACAGTGAATCCGCCTGTAGCAGTTGGTTCTTGTTTAGAAATAGATTTTATATTTTTATATGATATAAGTAGTATAAGTATTTTGCACCATGACTTACTTTTACACACTTATTATTGATTATTATTATTATTTATATAGGTTCTTGTACACTCTCAAAAAAAAAATGGTCCAAAACCTGTCACTGGGGCAGTACCCTTTCAAGACTATAAATATGTACCATTTAGGTACTAACGTGTACACTTTAGAGGCCGGTTGCACCAGCTGTGCGTAAGTTACAACATAGCCTAGTTTTGACGCAAATGGGCACTAAACTTAGTTGAAGCATAACTCGTTGATAAACTAATCAATCAATGTCATTTCTTTTTTTTTTTGTATCAGTATTTATTTATTGATCCTTATTAATTTAGTTTCAAATACAGTTTCTGAATGTTATTTACATATAAAAACACTTATGTTATTCATGATTAAGTAGTATTGTATTTAATGGAAACTTATTTTTACCGTTAGTTACAGTGCCCTCCACAATTATTGGCACCCTTAGTAATTATGAGCAAAGGCGGCTGTGAAAATAAATCTGCATTGTTTATCCTTTTGATCTTTCTTTCAAAAAATTCACAAAATTATAACCTTTCATTGAAGGAAAAGAATTGAAAGTGGGGGAAAAAAAAAAAAATCACATTATGAAATAAATGTTTTTCTCCAAAACACGTTGGCCACAATTATTGGCATCCTTTTATTCAAAACTTTTTGCAACCTCCTTTTGCCAAGATAACAGCTCTGAGTCTTCACCTATAATGCCTGATGAGTTTGGAGAACACCTGACAAGAGATCAGAGACCATTCCTTCTTGCAGAATCTCTCCAGATCCTTCAGATTCCCAGCTCCATGTTGGTGCTTCTTCTCTTCAGTTCACTCCACTCATTTTCTTTAGAGTTCAGGTCAGGGAACTGGGACGACCATAGCAGAAGCTTAATTTTGTGCTCACTGACACTTTTTGTGGTGGTTTTGATGTTTGTTTTGGATCATTGTCCTAATAGGATCTAACCACGGCCCATTATTGGATTTCTAGCAGAAGCGGTCAGGTTTTGATTTTTTATCTGTTGGTATTTGCTAGAATCCAAAATACCATGTATCTGAACAAGATGTCCAGGACCTCCAGCAGAAAAATAGGCCCACAACATTAAAGATCCAGCAGTATATTTAACTATAGGCATGGTGTACTTTTTATCCATGTGTGCACCAAACCCTTCTTGTGGGTTTGCTGCCAAAAAACGCTTTTTTTAGTTTCATCTGACTATAGAAGCTGGTCCCGTTTGAAGTTCCAGTCTTGTCTGACAACTGAGTATGCTGGAGATTGTTTCTGGATGAGAGCAGAGTATTTTTCTTGAAACCCTCCGGAACAACTTGTGGGGATATAGGTTCCGTTTGATAATTTTTTTTAGGCTTTCTGAAACTCAAGACTCAACAAATCTCTGCAATTCTCCAGCTGTGATCCTTGGAGAATCTTTGGATACTCAAACTTTCTTCCTCTCCATCCATTAGGACGATTTAGACACACGTCCTCTTCCAGGCAGATTTGTAACATCTTTAGTTGATTGGAACTTCTTAATTATTGCCCTGATGGTGGAAATGGGGATTTTCAATGCATTAGCTTTTTTCTTATAGCCATTTTCTATTTTGTGAAGCTCAACAATCTTTTGCTGCACATCAGAACTATATTCTTTGGTTTTTCTCATTGTGATGAATGATTAAGGGAATTTGGCCTTTTTGTTTACACATATTTGTACTCCTGTGGAACAGGAAGTCATGACTGGACAATTTCATTCTCCTAGTCACCCTGGTGTGCTAAAAAAATGTAAATATGAATGGGAATATACTTCAGAGATATTTTACTCATAAGAATTTCTAGGGGTGCCAATAATTGTGGCCAACATGTATTGGAGAAAAACATTTATTTCATAATGTGATTTCTCCCCACTTTCAATTGTTTTACTTCAATGAAAGGTTAGAATTTTGTGAATTTTTTTAATGAAAGATCAAAAGGATGAACAATGCAGATTTATTTTCACAGCTGCCTTTGCTTATATTTACTAAGGGTGCCAATAATTGTGGAGGGGACTGTACGTGAGGCAAAATAAGTTGAATGAAACTGAACTGAAATTCACAGCATTTCAACAACTTCTGCTCATGTATTTGAAGGCTGCTATTAGATCATTGAGGGTAAACATCATATTATGCTACGCATAACTTTATGGAAAGCTTATGACCTACTAGCTACATCCTGCCTTAAGAACAAATGGTGCATCCGAATAAAGTACAGAGTTTGTTACAAACTAGTTAGTAGTCACTAAGCCTCTAGTGCACTGTAAAACCCGATAAGTTCAGAATACTCAAAATTATTGTAGACACTGATTACCTCAAAAAATGTAAGTAAAGCAACAAAAAAATTTAAAGTAAACAATAATTATAAATAACAATTAAGTCAAAACTAAAAAAAAAATTACATTTTAATATTAATTGTATTTAATGTTCAAGTCCACTGTACTTAAAACTATTGTTTACCATACGTAATGTTTCTTATTTTTCAATTATTTTGATGCAGTGGTTGTAAAACCCAATAAGTTCAGAATACTCAAAACATTTAAGAACTTAAAAAAAATATTTTATACTACACAAATTAAGTAATTACAATTTAATTGAAACATTCAATAAACTAACACCTAATCTTTACGGTTAAAGGGGACCTATTATGCAAAATTCACTTTTGCATGGTGTTTGGACATAAATGTGTATTGGCAGTGTGTGAACACAACCACCCTATTGTGATAAAAATCCACCCACTCCCCATTGTTTAATCCTCATAAATCATAAGCAGCGTCTACCAACGACTTGTTTTCAGCGATGGTGCTATTGTGACATCACATTAGCCACAGGCCCCGCCCACGACCGCTGACTGACAGTCCTGTATTACCATAGTTTCTGCCCTCAGCAAAGAGTATAGAACCCAAGAGGCGACCACTGATGCTTTTTGAGTAACAGCCACGAGGTGACGCTTCGGTAGAGCGGCAGCCATTTTGGGGTGAAAATGCCAACTGGACAATAGAATCCATCACATCTTACGCATGTCAAAGAAACCTAATCCATAGACCTTGATATGCAGCCAGGAATCATGTTTCCTGACATTTATATGTGCCTGATTTCGACGCCGGGGAAATACATAAAGCAGATCTGCCTGTGAATGCTTTATATACAATATAGGTAGGTCTAAATCTGAGTGATCACTTATATCAATGTTATATATATCGTCCAGCCCTTAAACTTATAGTTTTTTTTCAGTGTTTATTTAAAAACACCCAATTATGCAGAATATAAGATGGTAAATATTTAATTGATGAGTTGTCAACACAAAATATAACAACAATATATGGAGTATGATTTTACCCCAAAATCTATCGTTTTGACACAAAATGATAACTGCAAACCCACGTTTCTCTGTGTGGAGTCCAGCTGTTTCTGTGAATTGCAACGATCCATTTGCTTCTTTTTTCTGTAGCTTTTGGCAGTCTGTAAAAATATACCTCAGATTTTGTGTCAAAGCTATTTGTACAGTCAATCGCAAAGCTCTTTCCCATTTTGGTTGTGTTTTGTGTGTTTTACGCAGCATTCACGCTGAAAACCAATGCTGCCACTCAGTCTTTTTGCCACTCAGTGGGCGTAACCGCAGTCATAACAGTCGACGGTGACGTCACATGCATACCCTCTATTATTTGTACGCTGTCTGCCATTTTCTCCGCGCTCGAGCAGCTGTAGCGACAACATGTCCAGTACGTAATTGAGATGTTTTTTTGTTGGATGTAAGAGTGAACATAACAGTCTTCGTTTACCTACATCTGAGCCGCTGAACGCAGTGGATTAGTTTTATTTTTGAAGGGAATGTACCACAAATCTAATATACACATACGATTTCTGTAACGTTGCCTGCTATTTACGTTCACAGACATAACTGACTGTGTTTATGTGTGTTATGTGTGTGTTTTTGACAGAACCTTGTGTGTATTTGACAGTTTAAACAAAACAAAAAATGTGAAAGAGAAGTTACTCACGAGACTTGACGTCTGACAGCTGTCTGCATATGTGCGCTTCAGATAAGTGTGCTCAGAAAACGATCCATTAGATGTTTAAACTGATATAGCTTTAAAACTCGTGGAAAAATGAACTTTAATGATGAAAGAAGAACTATGCTATCCGTGAGAGTGATCGCGATATAGATGATAATCAAAACCAAGCAGATGTCTTGTTGATATTTGGCAGAGAATCCGATTGAGGCAGGAACTGTGATGGTAGAGAGGGGGCGGGGCACAGCAGCTCATTTGCATTTAAAGGCACATGCACGAAAACAGCCTGTTCTTGACTGTAGTCAGAAATGGGTATTTACAATATGGATTTATAAATTATCTGTGAGGTATTTTAAGCTGAAACTTCACAGACACATTCTGGGGACACCTGAGACTTAAATTACATCTTGTAAATATGGGTATAATAGGTGCCCTTTAAGTGTTAGTTGGCAACAGCGCACCAGCGTGCGCTAATGTAACCATCAAAGAGACTAACACTATTTACTTGCATGAAATGTTAATCAACATGCAGTATTTATAACCTTGAAGTTTTGCAGCCCATTCCTGACCTAACCACAGGGACTACTCTTCACCACGATGATAACCCTATAAAACTTCAACATCACAGAAACACCTTTAAATACCAAAATAATAGAACATTAAACAATAAGACAGAGTGTGACGCAAAGCATGCTGGGAACTTGAAATTTGCTGCAACTCAGTTTAATGTTAAATGGATCCTTTTGATAATATTGGTTACGTCGGTAACGTCGGCAACGACGTAACATGGATGACGTCACTTTATATCAGTCAGTAAACTTAAAAATAATAATTTACTCAAAAATGTTGAGCTACACAAAAAATAAAACTCAACTCCTCCTTCAGAAAATGTAATTGTTTTAAGTTGCATAAATGATTTAACAGACTTTAATTGCAGCTGCTATTTATTTATTTATTTATATGATTAAAAAAAACAATTATTGAAATAAATTTAAAACTAATTTAAAATAGCTGTTTTACATTTTAATATATTTTAAAATGTAATTTATTCCTGTGATGGTAAAGCTGTTACGCCAGTCTTCTGTGTCATTAGGTCTGTACTATATATATATATATATATATCGATCAATATCGTGATGTGTGCTTCCGTGATAGTCACATTGCAGGATGTGTGATGTCATGTATAGGGATCATAGTCAATCCATGATCCATAAGAACCAAGCACCACAATTCAAAACACATGTAATTCATGGATTAACTGCAAAGTTTAAACTTCATAGAGGTAAAGTTTATCATTTGAACGTGTTTTAGGTCTTGTCAGTTTAAACATTCAAAGGATATTTAATCATTTGAGCGCAAGATGCGAAAGAGAACTCAATTCAACATTTCTTATTTTTATCCATGTTGAAAACTGTTGTGTTAACTGATACATTCATTCAGGATTCTGTGATGAATAGAGAGTTTATTTTTACAGCATTTATTTTTAATATGATTTATTTTTTTTTTTTTTTGTAACAATGTAAAAAAGTATTTATGGTCACTTTTAATTAATTTAATGCCCAAAAAAATGCTTACTTACTAACAAAATTTTTGAACGGTACAGTGTATACTTTTATAATGGTATAAAAAGTATTACAATCCAAATTTAAGAACAGCCTCTATCTACTTGAACAGGAGAAGGAATTTCTAAAACTGTTGGCAAAGCTTACAAAATTTGCTGTGCTAACTGAAGTAACTGTTCATTTAATTGAAAAAAGGAAGTTACATGCTTTAATTTTTTTTTAACAAAGCGTACAATAGCATACAATACAAATATTACAACTGCGATCAGAAGAATTGGCGATTATTCAGTAGTCTCTTCACATTGGTAGAGACAACGAATCAAACACATTCAGCAGACCTTTGCAAATGACAACAAACAAACTGATGGGATCTATAAGTCTAAATGTATGATTATTCAGATTCCCTTGAATGATACGGTCATAGCATCGAAAGTTTCATGGCCTTCACACAAGCTTGACGAACACATAGACTCACACATATCCATAAACATACACATGCTATTCAGAGCTTAAGAGCACACAAACATGTGCAACACACAGCCTGTGGGAGAACAAACAATGCCTGTTTTTACCCGCACTGCATGCAGCCCTGCTGTCTTTGTTATTTTGTTTACTGTTCACAAATGCAGTGATAACTGTCTCTACTAGAGACTAGTTTATCAATGAAAAAAAGAGTCACATATCTGTCTCTTAGCACATTTCTTACATATGCTAACATTGATTTGAGTAGTGGGGGGGTGCAGCAGGGTGGTGGTCAATGCGGCAGAACAAGCGACTAAATCAATTCCAGTTCCCTTTCCCAAATGTAAAAGCTAGCTTTCAGAGAATCCCTGAGAATAATGTTGTATCATTCACTCACTTTCAGATATACCTCGGTACTCCTGCTCATGTGGAGTTGATCGACCTTACTTTCTTCAAGGGTGAAGCACTCTTTTCGCTTCTACTACTTAAAAAGGCAAGCTTTCATTAAATGCATTGCTATCTTTAGAGCACCACTTATTATTGACTTATCCAAGTTTTCTCTCATCTGAGGCTGCTGTGGTAGAACATAGTGCTGTAGTACTCAAGTCCGGTCTCGAGTACTACAGATTAAATACAGATTTATTCTTACCATTAAAGTCCGGACTCGAGACGTTTTTCTGTTGTCTCGGACTCGTTGGTGTTTGCACTCGGACTTGTTCCGGACTTGGTCATTGGTAGGGCTGGACGATTGTGGCCTAAACTCAAAACCTCGATAAAATTTAACATTTTACCTTGATTAAGATTAATGAATGATTACGATTAATGAATTGTTTTTGTTTTTTTGCCCTCATAGTTCACTGACAAGGTTTGTACTGTAAATATGATTAACTATTAAAGGTGGGATATTTTTGACATGACATAGCTCACTTTCAGCAGCTATTTTATCTTTGTTTCGTAACATTTCTTACAGATTTCTGCTCGTTGTAAATCAGATAAAGATAAATTAGCACAGTACCAGTACGTGTGATTGCGTGTGTGAATTAGTCATACCGTCTCTCTATTAATTGTGAAGCTGTGGGTTGTAAATAGTTCCTTCAAAAGTAGAAAAATAAATGCTATAATAAGTTTTGAGTTTCTAAGCTACTTTAGTGATAAATCACAGGACAATACTGACAACTAGTTTCTGTGTTCCTCTCTGTGCTCGCGATCTTCACGTTTTGCGCAGCTACTGTTTTATGAGTGTTCGTGCACAATGCAAAATAGTATACATCCAATCGTCTAAAATCCCTTGAATGTCCAAACTGGCAAATCTTAAAACAAATACAACTGACAAAGTTTAGTGAGGACGTAAGGCTCACCGCTCGCGCGCCATCACTATGTGTTGAACCGGCGTTCAAGGATTAGTTCACTTTTAAATACACTTTTCCTGATAAATTTACTCACCCCCATGTCATCCAAGATGTTCATGTCTTTCTTTCGTCAGTCGAAAAGAAATGAAGGTTTTTGAGGAAAATATTCCAGGATTTTTCTCCATATAGTGCATTTCAATGGCTACCAACAGATTGAAGGTCCAAACTGCAGTTTCAGTGCAGCTTCAAGGGCTTTAAACGATACCAGATGAGTAATAAGGGTCTTATCTAGCGAATCGATCGGTCATTTTCGAAAAAAATACAACCGTTTATGATTTATAAACAAAATATCGCCTTGAACGTACTTTCCGCTTCCGCATTCTTCATAACGCTTACGCTGAATGTCCTACACCTTCCCTATTCTACTTACAGAAAAAAACTAAACTGGCGCCGCGTTCGTTACGTAGAATGGAAGAATCAGCTGTTAATGAGCGAGATGGGCAGCCTTCCTGTTTGCTCTGTAGTAAAGTACTTGACAAGCAAAACATACAATTTCAAAAGACTAAACTGTGAATTCGATGTGTTTCTTTGATGTATTTTAAATCAGTAAAAATAACCGCATCAGCGCACCGGCGGCTAGAATGAGCCCAACTATGTGCGCGCTCGCTGATCCGATGCTGCGCGAGGGATTGCGACATGACAGAATGCTTGATATCGTCAGAGATTGTGATTAGCCTACAATGCGCTCAGTGTTGTTTGTAAAAAGAGCTGAGTAACATTTGCTTATTAAGGCGTTTATGTTATTGTTTGGTGACTATTGCGATGCTGTTGTAGAGAGTCATAAAGTCAGACAGAATTAAATAGCAACTTAAAGTGATTGTATACAGTTAGTGTGTTCATTGAGCATTACTGATTATTATTGTAAAGCTAATGTCAGTAAGTTAGTTTTTATTTGTTATTTATTGTGTGCAACATCTAGGTATTATCTGCTAATACCATAACATTAAATCTGATTGGTTGGCGGTGGTGACGTCATATGTAAATTATATGCGGCCCGTGAGACTTGCACTTGGACCATTGTGCGGCCCACTGGGAAAAAAGTTTGAGAACCACTGCTATAGAGGGTATGCGTCGACGTCACTTTCCCGCCGAAAACGCGCTCCCTCAGCTGAACTGAGTGGCAAAAGCAGGGCCGGCCCGAGGCATAAGCGAACTAAGCGGCTGCTTGGGGCCCCCTGGCCAATAGGGGGCCCCCCAATCGTGTTTTTTTTTTTTTTTTTTACAATTAAATAACTTAAACAAGTGATATGAATGAATGAATACGAATGAATAAATGAAGAACAATGGAACAAGAAAATTCTGATTTGCCGACAACTGCTGCTGTGTCTGCTAGCGTTTGAGTCATGCGCAATTGCGCATAGACACCTCGCGTGCATTGACAATTCGCGCCGGCGCGCAAGTGCACGTCACTGTAATAAATGTTATAAATGATAAGCCATGTCACAAAAAAGGATGTATCCCTCTGGTGCCGAAAAAAGAAAGAAGAAAAAGACAGAGGAGGAGAAAAAAGAGCAAGATAAAGGTATGTTTGCATAATTATTTACAGAATGTTTTGTGCAGCAGCACAAATTGTGCTCATGTCACTTGAGGTAGCAGCTAGTCATGACTCATGATCTTATATAAGCCATCACCAGAGCTAACGTTAAATCGCATTATTAATATACATTTATCTAGGTGTATTTCACGTATTGATTATAGATATCAGTTTAAGTTGAAAGGGATGCCATATTTCTTTATTTCTTTATTATTTATTTATTAATATGGTGGCGAGTGATGTAGCAGTGCTATCCTCGGTAACACTTTAGAATAATGGTCCGTCATTAATAAGTAACTATGCAGGAAGTAATGCAGGACTAATGAGTAGATCTACATTAACACTTGAGCTACTACTATTAACTAATATAGAAACAAGCTTAACTAATCAGTAAGTAATATCAAATTTAGGACAAAGATAGTTCCTTATTAGCTAATCAATAATTAGAGAATGACATTGGCATCAATAATAACTAATAGGTAACTATGAGAAATTATAAAGAATTACTAATTAATTACTAATCACAACATTAAAGTGTTTGAGATGTGAGCAATTGTCTTTTTTTACTCTCAGTGTGGTCATAAAATGCATCATTAATTACTCAAGTGTTACCTAGTCACTATGCAGGAACTACTAGTGATCAGGACCATTATTTTAAAGTGAAAAACATGTTTTTCACTTTAAAATAATGGTGCAGACCACTAGTAGTTAATCTCAACATCGTCATAAAATGCATCGCTAATTAATCAAGTACCTAGTCATTTTCTTCAAGAACTACTAGTGATCAGGACCATTATTTTAAAGTGAAAAACATGTTTATTATAGTGTGACATTTGTGTCAATAATCTTCAACCACAGGTGACTTCACGTGGTGGGAGGGGGGCCCCCAAATCAAATGCTGCTTAGGGCCCCCAAGAGGCTCGGGCCGGCACTGGGCAAAAGAAGCTGCTGCGTGACTGGATTTAATAGGGGAAACTGCGAAAACGCGAGTAAAACAAACGATTACACTAAAGGTTGGAATTGAAAGTGTTTCTTACAACTTGTCAAATAAACCTAATCCATGGATATTGACATGCAGCCAGGAGTCGTGTTTCCTGACATTTATATGTGCCTGATTTCGACGCCGGGGAAATACATAAATCAAATCTGCCTGTGAATATTTTATATAACTACAATATAGGTAGGTTTAAATCCGAGTAATCACTTGTATCAATGTTATATCGTCATATTGTCCAGCCCTAAAACATGTATAGTTTTATAGTATAGTTTTTGTCAGTGTTGTTTATTTAAAAACACCAAATTATGCCGAATATAAGATCGAAAATATTTAGTTGATGAGTTGTCAACATAATATATAACAATACAATATATGCGGTATGATTTTACTTCAAAATCCAACAATTTGACACAAAATGATAACTGCAAATCCATGTTTCTCTGCCTGGAGTCCAGCTGTTTCTGTGAATTGCAGTGATCCATTTGCTTTTTTTCTGTTGCTTTCTGCATTTTTTTTAAATATATACCTCAGGTTTTGTGTCAAAGCTATTTGTACAGTCAATCACAAAGCTTTTTCCCGTTTTGGATGTGTTTTGTGTGTGTTTCACGACATTCACGCTGAAAACGAATGCTGCTGCTCAGTCTTTTGCCTCTCAGTGGGCGTGACCGCAGTCCTAACCGTCGACGGTGACGTCACGTGCATACCCTCTATTAGTGGAGCGAACAAGCCACGCTCGTCACTCAGTCTCAAACAGAGACAGAAGTCAAACAGAGTCACAAGTACCAAAATGAGTGACTTACTGCGCTTAAAAGGTCAAGTACACATGTCAAAATGCCCTTCTTGGCGAATATTCAGATAAACACAGTCAGTTTTGGATCGTTAAATAGCTAAGAAAGAGAACGCATGTTGTTAAAGCGACAGCAGTCCAATTTTCCTGCTGCTGTCTGTCATGTTATTTAAAGAACAAAAGACAAAGAAAAGCACTTTCTGCTCTTGTCTGAATACGTTTTATAACTTTAATGGTAAGAATAAATCTGTATTTAATATTTACAATAAAGAATACAGAAATGAAGGTAACTAATGTAAAATAACACTGAATGTGCGACTCATATCGATGTTTTGTGAACGAATCTGTGGCTGTGAAAAAACCATGAGAGTCAATGATTCAATTACCCTTTCAAAAATACCACCACTTGCTTCATTACTGAGTAAATGAATGACTCGATGACTCACTCATTAAGACAGTGACTTACCGCCACCTACTGGTAAATTTTAGTTTAATATTTAAAAGTATCACTCGTTTTAACATCATTGCTTATTTCTCTTTTGGACATTTTTAATTTAAAACATTATTTATTTCAAAAAGGTAATTTATAAAGGTAAAAAAAAGAAGCACTTTAATGCACAATCAGTTTAAGGGGGAAAATATTGTCCCTTAATGGAAAAGGTGTGACTGCAGCAGTCTAAGTGGAAGAGAGGGGGTATGCAGAAGAATGTTAAATGCCTCGGGGTACGCGACTGTAAAATGTTTGGGAACCAGAGCTGAAGTGTATTTAAAAACGAGCAGGCAGCTAATATGCACACTTAATTATTAGTTTATTTATCACAAGTCATCATCATTGCAAAAAAAAACACTGGTTTATTGTTTAGGCCTACTATGGATTCTTTAGGACAAGTAATAAGTTCAAGAATGGGAACATGTCATTTTTCTTTTTTTAGTGACACCTGTGTTGCTTGTTATTTGTTTTACATTTTCCATTGGTAGCCCAAAATGTGATTGTTACACTGTAATAAAAAAGACTGAAAATGTGAAGTTGCACTTCAGCTTTATGTGACTTTAGTGAAATTGCTATACCTAAAGTAAATAAAATGGCCTTATTTGATCACAGTGTTGCTGCTCTGCACATGCTTTTTGATCATTACAAATAATAATGCAAAATGGTTATCTTAGAATAGAAGATATGCTGTCTCTCGCATCACATAAATTATCAACAGTTATGTACGTGGTCTTGAAGAGGATTCTTTTTTTTTCTTTCTCTGTCTTGACTGTCTCATTTGGACTTGGACTTGACTTGGACTCGAACCTCTTTGGACTCGGTCTTGACTCGGTTTCGACTAGTCCTGGACTTGACTACAGCCCTAGTAGATCATTTAAAATCAAGTTTTCTAATTTCCTGTTATTTTATTAATCATCATACTAATTGCATTTATCCTGGAAATAATTACATTGGTGATTAAAAAAAACACTAATTTAGACATTAAAAACAATCATTAGGAAGATTGTTTTGTTTGTTTGTGTTTGTGTGTGTGTGTGTGTGTGTGTGTGTGTGTGTTCTTGTTTATATTACATTGTGGGGACCAAATGTCCCCACGATGTAATAAAAACCTGAGATCACCTACATCGTGGGGACCAGCCAGCGGTCCCCACGAGGGAAATGGATTAATAAAAATGCAGAATGTTTCCTGTGATGGGTAGGTTTAGGGATAGGGGTAGTGTAGGGGGATAGAATATACAGTTTGTACAGTATAAAAACCATTACGCCTATGGAGAGTCCCCACTAAGATAGCAAAACAAACCTGTGTGTGTGTGTGTGTGTGTGTGTGTGTGTGTGTTGTGATTTATGAGGACACAAATTTGAATAATGACATGCATATTACACCGTAAACATGAAATATGAGGACATGTCATGAGTCCTCATATTTAAAATAGCTTTAAAAACATACAAAACAATGTTTTATGAAAAATGTAAAAATGCTGAATGTTTTCTGTGATGGGTAGGTTTAGGAGTAGGGGTAGTGTGGGGGGATAGAATGTACAGTTTGTACAGTATAAAAACCATTACGCCTATGGAATGTCCTCACTTTGATAGCAAAACAAACCTGTGTGTGTGTAAGAGGGAGAGAGAGAGAGAGAGTCTTGTGGTCACTCATCCAATACTACAATAATATAAATAATTTAATGAATAATGCCTATTTTACTACTCTTTAAATCAATAAATATAAATGTTAAGGTACAGTCGCCCCAAAAAAGCTGATATATACAGTACAGTCCAAAAGTTTGGAACCACTAAGATTTTTAATGTTTTTAAAAGAAATTTCGTCTGCTCACCAAGGCTACATTTATTTAATTAAAAATACAGTAAAAAACAGTAATATTGTGAAATATTATTACAATTTAAAATAACTGTGTACTATTTAAATATATTTGACAAAGTAATTTATTCCTGTGATGCAAAGCTGAATTTTCAGCATCGTTACTCCAGTCTTCAGTGTCACATGATCCTTCAGAAATCATTCTAATATGCTGATTTGCTGCTCAATAAACATTTATGATTATTTTCAATGTTGAAAACAGTTGTGTACTTTTTTTTTCAGGATTCCTTGATGAATAGAAAGTTCAAAAGAACAGCATTTATCTGAAATACAAAGCTTCTGTAGCATTATACACTACCGTTCAAAAGTTTGGGGTCAGTAAGAATTTTTATTTTTATTTTTTTGAAAAGAAATTAAAGAAATTAATACTTTTATTCAGCAAGGATGCATTAAATCAATCAAAAGTGGCAGTAAAGACATTTATAATGTTACGAAAGATTAGATTTCAGATAAACACTGTTCTTTTGAACTTTCTATTCATCAAATAATCCTGAAAAAAAATATTGTACACATATTTTGTACAATTGTACACATTAAATGTTTCTTGAGCAGCAGATCAGCATATTAGAATGAAATCTGAAGGATCATGTGACACTGAAGACTGGAGTAATGATGCTGAAAATTCAGCTTTGCCATCACAGGAATAAATTACTTTGTGAAATATATTCAAATAGAAAACAGTTATTTTAAATTGTAATAATATTTCACAATATTACTGTTTTTACTGTATTTTGAATTAAATAAATGTAGCCTTGGTGAGCAGACGAAACTTCTTTTAAAAACATAAAAAAATCTTAGTGGTTCCAAACTTTTGGACTGTACTGTATATATATATATATATATATATATATATACACAGTGGTATGCGAAAGTTTGGGAACCCCTTGCAGAATCTGTGAAAATGTGAATAATTTTAACAAAATAAGAGCGATCATACATACGATATGCATGTTATTTTTTATTTAGTACTGTCCTGAGTAAGATATTTTACATAAAAGATGTTTACATATAATCCACAAGACAAAAAATGTGATGGTTGTTCATGAGTCCCTTGTTTGTTCTGAGCAGTTAAACTGAACTCTGTTCTTCAGAAAAATCCTCCAGGTCCTGCAGGATCTTCAGTTTTCAAGGATTTTTTTTGCATTTTTGAACCCTTTACGGCAGTGGCTGTATGATTTTGAGATTCATCTTTTCACACTGAGGACAATTGAGGGACTCAAACTCAACTATTAAAAAAGGTTCAAACATTCACTGATGTTCCAGAAGGAAACGCGGTGCATTAAGAGCCGGGGGGTGAAAACTTTTTGAATTTAAAGATCAAGGTAAATTGTACTTAATTTGTCTTCCGGGAAACATGAAAGTATCTTCTGTTGCTTCCGAAGGAATGTACTAAATGAAAAAAAAAATATTTCAACAAAATAAGAAAAATTTTGACTTCTTCATCCTGTTCAAAAGTTCTCACCCCCCCCCCAGCTCTTAATGCATCGTGTTTCCTTCTGGAGCATCAGTGAATGTTTGAACCTTTTTTAAAAGTTGTGTTTGAGTCCATCAATTGTCCTCGGTGTGAAAAGATGGATCTTAAAATCATACAGCCACTGCTGTAAAGGGTTCAAATATGCAAAAAATCCTTGAAAAATGAAGAATCTGCAGGACATGGAGGATTTTTCTGAAGAACAGAGTTCAGTTTAACTGCTCAGAACAAACAAGGGACTCATGAACAACCATCACAAAACAAAAAAACAGTCATAGATCATCCAGGTAACCACACGTATTAAGAATCAAGGGTTCCCAAACTTTTGAACGGAGATATTTTAATAAATTCAGCTACTTTTTTGTCTTGTGGATTATATGTAAACATCTTTTATGTAAAATATCTTACTCAGGACAGTACTAAATAAAAAATAACATGCATTTTGTATGATCTCTCTTATTTTGTTAAGATTATTCACAGATTCTGCAAGGGATTCCCAAACTTTTGCATACCACTGTGTATACATATATACACATATATACATGCAATAAGTTTATGGTATACAGTAAAAACAATAAGTCTATGGTAATTGTCCCTCATTTACTCAAGTAAACGTGTGCACATTTGGCTCTGCTTTTAAGGGCCAAAACTGAGAAATGCCCTCACAAATACCATGAAACATGTCAAAAAATGACTTGAGGGCATCTGAAGTGGTACAAACTATCGGAAATGCTCATAAATCTGCCAAATCATGTTCTGCTTCAAATCTAAAGCTTTATTCACACTGACATTAATTAAATTGCTGAAAGTCTTTTCTTTTGGTTTTGAGGCATTCCTACTTTTCCACAGAACCCAACTCGATCACGAAAAGCTAATGAAAAGCGAATAAATTAAATCATAAAATAAAAAAATAGAAAGTTAAATAAAGTTATCAAAATAAAACACTAAAAAACATTAAATATTCTATTTGCTTGCCAGCAAATCACATGATCATTAACCAACAATGGACAACCATGAACATGCAGATGTGTTGTTAAATTATTGAAATATTAACTTAAAATATCAGCATGTACTACTTCCCTCTTAGTGTGACTATCATTGCTTCTACGAGTATTCCTCACTAATACTGCTTCCGATAGTCTGTATGCGCGCATGAAGGGGAGGGTTAGATGTAGAGACTTTTCTCCAGAGTGAATACATCCTTTCAGTTAGAGGGTCATTTAAACCATATGGTACCCTTGATAGTACAGATGTCTTCGTTTTGTTGTTGGGCACTATGGGACACTGAGGATATTTGCCCTAAATGTTTATCTTCCAAAACAACAAAGTAGGCTTGACTTTCAAGCATCTCTATTTGGATAAGCAGACCTTGAGTGTAAAGGTGCGTTGACGCCATGTCATAATATCCGTCACGTTTCTGAACTGTAAAAAGCCTTCACGTGCTTGTAGAACTTGTAATTGCATCATGTAAACTCATAATTTTCTCGCAGACTAATCGGTGTATGACATCAAAGTACCACGAGAGCGATTCGCAAGCATACAGAGCTTTATTTATGGTAATAACATTACCAAACAACAGTGATCACATGATCAGCTTAAGCATGTGCTTAAAGCTGTTGATAGCTGCAATCTTTAATCTTTATTTAAAGGTGCACGGCCGTTTATGTCATCTTGGACACCTAGCAGCAGGAATGCAGCTATTTTTGACAGATCTTTTTTTCGCATTATTCATTCATTTCAGACAGGGGGGTAAGATCAATTGAGTATAATAATAATCGCCTGGTCATTTGATCTCAATAACAGGCAAACTGTGACATAAAAAGTTATTAGGCTACTGATATGATTTTAAACATTTCTCTCAAAAGTACTATTCATTTATAGTGTAAAACCTTTTTGAATGAGGGGAGAAAAAGTACTGAGTGCACGTTGGTTTTAATGTCTAGCTTCATCTTAATCCAAAGCTCCTGCTTTATTATCTCTTCACAATTTTACAGCTTCTTTGACCTGTCAGTGTCAAGACCAACATATAATAAAATACACATTTTCTACACATTTGTGTGTACTTGCTGATAAACAAACACCACACACACACACACACACACACAGAGACATACTAAAGGACATGTCCTTGGATAACCATGAGAGTTCTGCACCAGTTCACCCTTCTCAAATTGATAAGTTTGGAAGGAGAATGAAAAAGTAATTGATTTTCACTCTTGTCTGATCAGACAAGTACAATGTTCAGACCTCCATTAGATTCCTATAGACCTTACAAAACCATTACATTATACAAATTGGTTAAAACTTAAATAACCAGCCGTGAAATAACCACAAGTTTTATTCCTTTAGCCAATGTGCAAATTACTTTCTCAACTCGTTACAAAAGAAACAACACTGTTTTGCATGAGGTATCCCTTTTGTCCTCCTAGCTGTTTCTTCACATGCCGCGAGAAGTAATTTTCTCAATAAGACAGGAGAACAGGAGCACACTGAGTAATGACTCACATTAGTGGCCATACCAGCAGACAGTCTTTATCTAGGCATCTTCATCAGAGCCCTCCCTGCCACCACAGAGAGCAGTTTGAACTGCATTCGCCCCCCAGCCGAGCTGTATTCACCTCGACCGACTCAACCTTCACCTGGCCAACCACTACGTTCAACACTCATACAAACTCCCTGGCTCATACAGAGCATTGCCAGTCGGCAATTATGAACAGAAGGGGAAAAACAGCTTTTTTTCCTTTTCATGTCGTTATTTATTTATTTCCAGGCTTGAGCTTTAAGCCATTTATTATGACAGATGATTCACTCTCTTTTGTGTGCTCAAAAGCTTGAGTCGGGTGTGGAATTTGAATAAAGCTACGACGTCCTTCTGCAACCCCTGAACATAAAATCCTGCTTGTGGTCTGTGCGTTCATTCATTGAGTTTCTCAGGCAACGCTAGCAAACATATGGGTGACATTTCTATGCGTTTTGAGAATGTGTGTGTGTCTATGTGGCACTGTGCATGTGCTGATCCTCCCACACTTTGACATTTTGCACAATGGAGGTTCTTCCTTGAACATGCTGATGGCTTCGCTGAGATATGATTCAGTCACAATCTGAATAAATATCAGCTCGCCTTGCAATATTGCAATATCACCGTGCAGACTGTGTGGCCTGGTAACACAGCTAAAAACTACAGATGCACCTATACTAAATTTCTCTGCCGATACTGATAGCCGATTATTCAGAATGATATCGGCTGATACCGATAGTTGGTTTTTCTTAAGGAAAAAAAAAAAAAAATCTCTCCCAAATAATGTTGCAAACTATACAGGGAACCCTCTCATTTGGTACACTACAATATTAGAGGTTACAATTAACAGCAGAGGTATTTTATTCAGCTGCTGTTTATTTTCAGATATAATAATTACACTCAAATAAAAACTGAAATGTATAAAACTTAGTATCACATAAGGTAATTTTCATAAGCACTTGTCTTCATGGCATATTTGCACAAACATATAATTAACAGTAAATAAGCTGTGGTCTTAGCTCTAGTGTTTATATATATATACAGTACAGTCCAAAAGTTTGGAACCACTAAGATTTTTAATGTTTTTAAAAGAAGTTTCGTCTGCTCACCAAGGCTACATTTATTTAATTAAAAATACAGTAAAAACAGTTATATTGTGAAATATTATTACAATTTAAAATAACTTTTCTATTTGAATATATTTCACAAAGTAATTTATTCCTGTGATGCAAAGCTGAATTTTCAGCATCATTACTCCAGTCTTCAGTGTCACATGATCCTTCAGATTTCATTCTAATATGCTGATCTGCTGCTCAAGAAACATTTAATGTGTACAATTGTACAAAATATTTGTGTACAATATTTTTTTTCAGGATTATTTGATGAATAGAAAGTTCAAAAGAACAGTGTTTATCTGAAATCTAATCTTTTGTAACATTATAAATGTCTTTACTGCCACTTTTGATTGATTTAATGCATCCTTGCTGAATAAAAGTATTCATTTCTTTAATTTCTTTTCAAAAAAATAAAAATAAAAATTCTTACTGACCCCAAACTTTTGAACGGTAGTGTATAATGCTACAGAAGCTTTGTATTTCAGATAAATGCTGTTCTTTTGAACTTTCTATTCATCAAGGAATCCTGAAAAAAAAAGTACACAACTGTTTTCAACATTGAAAATAATAATAAATGTTTATTGAGCAGCAAATCAGCATATTAGAATGATTTCTGAAGGATCATGTGACACTGAAGACTGGAGTAATGATGCTGAAAATTCAGCTTTGCATCACAGGAATAAATTACTTTGTCAAATATATTTAAATAGTACACAGTTATTTTAAATTGTAATAATATTTCACAATATTACTGTTTTTTACTGTATTTTTAATTAAATAAATGTAGCCTTGGTGAGCAGACGAAACTTCTTTTAAAAACATTAAAAATCTTAGTGGTTCCAAACTTTTGGACTGTACTGTATATATATATATATAAGTAGATAGCCAAGGAACTGTGAATACTGGAAAACATTCCTGAGGTAAAAGTGACATGATGTGACATATTGTTCACAAGCTGTTATATTGACGTCTTTCCGCGGTTGAAACACAAAGAAAGTGATTACATGAGACATGATACATTCTGGTAAGTTGTACAATATATTTCAACATACCTTTGATGTTCATTAATGTTTTTCGAGATATAACAAGTTAACTATTGAAGAGGAAGAAAAGACTCGCGCTCCGAGATGCCGCCTGAACTGAGGCATTACAGCGATCTGACACGACACATTTAAGAGCGTCAAAACACCATTCATTGTTTGAATTTCATGATAAAATGGACAGAATTTTAAAAATCTGAAATTTTAATTCTTATCAGAAGTAATAAAGCACAAATCTTTTTGCGATTATTGGATGGGAGGCGCTACAAATAATATTTGATGTAGGAAAAAAAACGCCTGCACTACGGGCGATTCATAGGGTCAAAAAGAGCCTGCTTTAACGTCACTATTTTTAAACTGTTAATGCGTTAAAATTCAACACAAGAGTGATTTTCTTCACACACAGTATGAGTTGCAGTCTGAACACGTCTTTCCGCACCCTTTTAATTGACAGGATATGATCGGCCCTGTCCATCGGCAGTTTTTAAACAATCGGCCGATGGCGATAATAGCTTTTATTGGCCGATCCTGATTGTTAGCGATACATCGGTGCATCTCTACTAAAAAACATTATAGCACCTGCTGACGTCAATTTTGCCAAAACTCCTATATATATCAAAAAAGTTTTTCTGCTCACATGAGGTGGTTTTTCGGGCAATCTGAAAAAGGAATATTTCGCAAAACTGCAATGGAAACAGTTTTTTCACATTTACAAGTCATCTGGGGTACGTAAAAGTCGATCATTCTTTAAAGATGGTGCAGTATGTTTGGACAGAAGACAAGACAGAGTTCTTTATTAAACTGATCAAATAAAAGAATTACGGGAATACTGCATTCTAAACAACAAAGAATTTATCAAGACCTCGAAGCAGATAGGAGGGAAAAACCCCCAGAATCACCTCATACGTGGCCGCTCCCAAGTATAAGGGGCTTTCCTTGCCATTAATGCTTGGATAACATATTCAAGACATGCTGCTGCTGCACAAATAGTATAAAATAACCATAGCAGATCTATATAGGTGGAGCTGGGGAAGGTGGAGGGTTTCAGAGGAACTCTGAAAGTGTGCTGCAAACTGCTATAGTGAATGGTAAACAGCCATTTAAATGTTGTGAGCAGCAAGCTCATTGGCTGCAAATGCGACATGAACCAATCAGTTTGTGCCAAGTAGTTAACGCTGATAAATATATCAGTTTGCGTTAAGGGCTCGTCAGCCTGCGCCATCTAGAGTTTCATGACAGAACTAGGCATTTAATGGAAACGCTGTCATTTCGCCATAGTTTTTTAATTGGCATTTAGGAAAAAAAGAAAAAAAAACTTTAAAGTTTTGCGCAAATCATTAATGGAAACCTGGCTTGTGACTGCCTGAGACAGGCTCGGGTCATGTCACTGACCTACTCATACTTAACGAGCAATGGTGAAATCTTGGAAATCTGTCTGCGACAGCAAAATCCAGAAAAACGTTGTGTAGTGTGAGCCTGCCTTTAGACAAACTTTGAATGTGGGTTTGACAAAGCCTTGTCTAAAAACTTTGAAAAAAGTAAAGATGGATGGATGGACGGATGAAAGGAACAACAGACAGAAGGACAGATAGAAAGACAATTTTGCCCAACCCTGTCACTGGCTAGACCAGCACCAAACCAACAGTTGTTGGTGTTCATTATCCAAGTGTTTAAAGTCAGCTTCTGTAGTTTTGTTTGCAGCAGTCTGTCTTTATTGTAGTGATTTGGAAGATCTCAGAGGGAGGCAAGTGCCACTCAGGACGGCTCTGTTGAATTGTGTGTGTAAACAGAAGCAGAAGTGGAGCGTAAGACTAGAAGGACAGAATGCAAGTATTTGAAGAGTGGAAGATGAGATGCAGCTCTCCGTAGGAGATTAAGCAGGCCTCCCACAGTAACCTTGAAACACTGAGCACCACTGACTCAGTCTACACTCCACGATCTGCTGGAGCTACAAATCAAATTACTGTGCTGGGGGGCTGACAGCAAAATTGTCTGTCTTCTCTCTCTTTATTGCCAAGAGCAAACCCCCAATAGGTTATAATGACAGCAAATTAAGGCAGAGGAAGAGAGAGACTGGAGGGAAAAGGCATATTTATCTCTCCTGTCTCTTTTCTCCCTAGGCCTCTTTACTCGGGTTTGATTCTCTCTTTTATAGTCTTCATCTTAGACATGTATGCAGGCTAATAAAGCTTATTGGCTTTTTATTGATCCGCACCTGGATAAGGTTTATGTGTGTATGTATCCTCCTCTCTGACACCTGATGTGATCGAATGGGAGTCGCAGGCTGTCACATTTATCAGGCAGACTATCTGTGCTTTCTTTTGCCTGTTATCGCGTTTGCACGTCTGGAATCGCTGTTGTGTGAACTTGTGTGAAATCTAATTTTCTGCATTTTAGAGTTGTATGGGGAAAAACAAGAGTTGATAAACAGCTTTCCGAAAGGCTGATAAAACACATTAAATTCATCCAAGCTGAAACACTGCTCTCAGTAGGGCTTATGATATGATATCCCTAGCGTCATAAAAACTCCAGCTTTTGGCGGTTGCCATACAGTTGACCCTTTCAGCGGTGCACATAGCTTATTATTACTAATACCACTGTGCTTAACTGGTCAGAAATACATCTGGCTGCCTGAAGTCCCCTCTGCAACCTCCGACCATTGCTCGAAAATCACTTGTGCAAGTAAGTAAAATGACATAGCTGCAACATAAGTGTAAATGTCAATGTTGGGCATATCAGCATTGTTGATGTTTTCTTTGTTCCAATATTTTTGTTGAGCTCTTTTCATCATGCTAGCTGAACTCTGTCCGACTCTCCTGACCCTGCGGCCATTTTGCAACTCACCTTCCAAAATTACTTTTGTGCTTGCAGGGAACAGAAAACTGCATGCTGGTTTGTCCCCTGACACTAAAGAACGGTTCAGAATGCACTATGTCCATTCCCCCAGGTAAAGTGCCCTAAAGTTGGAGGGAAAGTAGTAAATCCGTGCACTGTTTGAGATAAATTAGGCTCAAAAAGGACCAGACTACAGCTCGGGCATCATTGCGTCAAAGGTTACCGATGCAGAGTTAACGGGGTGAAAATCAATTACATGCCTGGTTCACCTAATTGATATCTACCACAGCATGAAGATAACACCCAAAGCATTATATTTGTATTGAGCTCGAGTTAAAAAGCCTATTTATATTCAAGAGGTGAGGAAATTTTGATGGGAAGCACAACCTGCAACTTCAAATGTGAGATTAAATTAAACTGTTTATTTAGAGTGAAATGCCAATGACTAGGGCTGTATGAGTGAGCCCAGACGGACTTGTTACAATACATGTGCAGAGCCTCTTTTATGAAAACCCAGCAGACCTACAACATCAAACATCAGAGGCCTCTAATACAGATGGCTCTTTCCAGAGCTTCTGATCCTGTCTTCAATCAAGTAGCCAAGACGAAGGAGAAGCCTAACACCTTTACACCCTAGGACATACAGAAGACTCATTTTCTCATGACTGCTGCTAGAGATGGTATTGACCCTTCTACAGGGGCCCAGAATAGGAGTGTATTATCATGATCATAATCAATACAGCTGCAGAAAGATATGACAATCTCCTGATTGGACACGCTAAGAGCAACACAAGGCCATCTTATCACCATGTAGGTCATGTGATCTAGCTAATGAAGGACATTGTGAGGCAATAAGTACATACAAATATTTCTATTAATTCTACTAATAAAAAAATACATTCACAAAAGCAATTCATACATACTCAGACACCTAGACTTGAATACACATTCTATGATGAATATGTTTTTAATTTTAGAATAAAAAAATATATCATGACATGACTTTATGCCCCCCAAAATATTTATATGAAGAAAAAGCTTAAAAAATGTTTGACAATCTTTCATTATTTCTTACGTATATTACTAATGCAGTAAAGTACTGTAGTTTTTTTTTATATTAAAAATATTTGAAATAGTCTGCCAAATCATAAAACATGATTTTAATAATAAGTTAATTATAAAATTTATATAGAATATATAAATAAAGGTGAAAACCTTTTGAATTTGAAGATCAAGGAATATTGTACTTAATTTGTCTTCTGGCAAACATTTAAGTGTCTTCTGTTCCTTCTGAAGGGCAGTACTAAATGAAAAAAAAAAAAAAAAGATATTTAAACAAAATAAGAAAAATGTGAACATCTTTATCTTGTTCAAAAGTTTTCACCCCTTGCCTCTTAATGCATTTTGTTTCCTTCTGGAGCATCAGTGAATATTTGAACCTTTTTTAATAGTTTTGAGTCCCTCAGTTGTCCTCAGTGTGAAAAGATGGACTGAGAATCATACAGTCACTACTGGAAAGGGTTCAGATATGCAAAAGATGCAGGAAATCTGAAGAATTTTCAGGACCTGGAGGATTTTTCTGAAGAATATTGGGCAGTTTAACTGCTCAGGACAAACAAGGGACTCATGAACAACAATCATAAAACCAGAAAAAACGGTCATAGATCATCCAGGTAACCACACACAGTATTGAGAATCAAGGGTTCACAAACCTTTGAGCAGGTCGTTTTTATAAATTCAGCTATTTTGTTTTGTCTTGTGGACCATTATGTAAAATACCTTACTCAGGACAGTACTAAATAAAAAATAACATGCATATTGCATGATCCCTCTTAATTTGTTAAAACTATTCACATTTTTAGAGATTCTGCAAGGGGTTCCCAAACTTTCAAGCAGAACTTATATATATATATATATATATATAATAACTTATATAAACCACATGACATTTTAACTTTTGCGGAAAATTGAATTATTGTTCATTTTTTTGCTAGATTTTGGTCCACTTTTTTGAAATATAAAACCAAAATTAATACAAACAAGTACATTTTACATCATATTTTTAAAAGATTTTTGCTTTTCTTTATCTTCACTACTATTTGTCATTGAAGTGGGTGTTCATGATTGTAACTGTTGCTATCAGCAGTGGATAAAGAAATATCATACATTAGACATTGAGTTTCTGTTTAGCACTTTCCTCCAAGATCAATAGTTCTTTTTCTTTCTTTTTTTTTAAACGCAGTGCACCCAGTAAGAAGCTGAATTACTTGCCTACATACCTCCTGTAAAGAGCTGTTGTTGAACTTGCTGCAATTTGCAGGCTTTGATTTGCCCACTCTTTGGCTATGTGGGGAATTCAACTTTGAGAGCACTGTGATGAAGAGGAGATAGCGGAAGCACACACGCATGGAATTTCATTAAATCGACACTGTGTTTTCATTTGCCAGAAACGCAGCTCTTCCTTATCAGCGGATTACCTATGAATGAGCTCTATTCTGCGTCCATCAATCTGGGGAGCTTTCACCTCTGCTCAGAGATTGTGGGGCTGGAGATAAGAGAGTGGGCATGACTATGCAATTACACACTTTATTTTATTTTCCATCCAGGGTGGAGATGAAAAAAAAAAAAAAAACATCTCGGACTTTAAATCGCATTATCGCCGTCAGGGAATTTATGACACTTGTTTAAGATGGAACGAGGAGATAGGAGGTCGGCAAGAAAACGTTTCAGCACAGCTGAGATTCTGAAAAATTTCAGAGTGCTACCATAGAGAGGTGATCGATGGCGGCTCAGAGAGGGTCACAGTGGAGAGAGAAGTAATGCAGCCACTCTCAGACAGATAGGGGCGGCACTAGGATCACAAGTGTGGAGTGATAAGCCTTTGCCCTCTTTTCAGGTCGAGACCACACAGTTGCACAGCAACAGCAAGGCTCTTCAAAACACCACCCTGCTCCAATCCGCAGGCAGCTTAAATTCTGCCAGGGGCTCCCTGTGAGTCAGTCAGACACACGGAGAGGGGAATGATTGGCGTGATATGTTTAATAGGATTATAGATTACTATGTGACATATGCAACTTCAGTCTCATAAATAGAGCAAACACCCAACCCCAGTGATGCCGTATGTTTCCAAAGGATCAAATAAGGTCAACGTTTGTTCTACGTCCACAAATCATTAAAATGGAAAAGCTATTGGGCTGTTGGCAAGGTGTCAGCAGGACGGATGGAGAGAGAGGGCTGTGAGAAGAGAAAGAGAGGAAGATTTATGCATGACTAAATCAATTGTGAATGCAAATGTGCTGAGAAGCAGACTTATGCGACCTAGGGAGGAGTCCAACTCCCTCAATTATGCAATTATGATTCATCAAAAGAATTCTCACTTTAAAACCTGAAAATCAATGATATGCTCTGTGCACTGGGCTCCTGCAAGCCCAAGATCCAGGATTGAGCACCAAAATAGGGTCAAACAAGCATAAACGGCAACTAAGTCCCTTCTCCTATCATTCTATATGCATAAAACCCACTAGGCTATAGGGCTGTATGAAAAATCCGTTCAATATATTAAAATATCGTAGCTCATTAAAAAGGTGCAGCTTTTTCTTATGATTACACTGCTTGAACTTTAAAGAAATTCAATCAAACATGGTTTTATTCCATGCATTGGGCTTTCACCTGAAAACTGCTTGAGAAACTGCTGAGACAGGAGCCCTAAAACTGCATTCTAAGCTAATGAAACATTTACTAACATTTTCATGGCTGAGGGGAGTGGAGGCAGCTCATCTATGCGAGACCTATCAGCTGAACAAATCTGTTTCCAATACGCCGCGTCCAGGCTATTTAGATCAGGGGGGTGTTTGAATTTTGGTTAAAAATAACAAGCCAGCTGTTACATGGAGAGAGTCTGCTGAGGAAATGTTGATTGGACCACATTTCAAATTTTTATGCAATATGCAGTAGGGGAGGCTGGTTGAAGCCAATTGTAACAGTTAAAAATAATAATAAGAAGAATGTTACCCTCTGTATCTAAAATAAATGCACACCCTAAAGCAATATACAGTACCACTACTACTACTACTACTACTACTAATAATAATAATATGCTGTTTCAGCCTAATCAATAATGCTTATTATTCAATATTAAAAAATATATATATTTTATTGTTACTTCTGTCATTTACATTACTTCTTAAACAACTTCAGATAAAATAATTATTACTTTGGATACAAACTTTACAAAGAAAAAAAAAATTATTGGGCATAAAAATCACTTTAAAAACAAGTGTTTTTCTTGAGAATTTCACCCAAAATTATCCGACCATTCTACTTTTCCTCCAGCAGAAGGAAACTCTACTGAGCATATGCTAAATAGGTATCATCACTCTAGCTTGTTTGTGATTGAAGAAATGTAATGTTACAATTGCCTGCTAAAAAGCAATCACTGGAACAGCTCAACAGAAGAGACAATTTTGTGAATGTGAGACTTTTCACACTATATTACGAAAGTGCAGGTAGACTCTCTCATGAGCTTCACTTTGTCTTGATTTTTAACAAAAATAACCTGTGGGATAAGATGTCGCTTACAAGTATTGCACAATTCTAAGTCAAAAATGAAAAGTCAACAATAACATTATGATTAGATATTTTCAAAAATAATTTATACATTTCTAGTTGTTCATTTTTTTTTTTTTTTACAACTACTGTACGTTTTCATTAGACTGTGAGTTGAGGTAGCAATCATTCTTGCTGACCTAGTGTGCCAAAATTATATTTAATTTGATTACTGTCCCTATATCTGTCACTCTTAGTTCTGACATTTTGTAGGTCAGTGGATAAATGTATGCAGCAAACGATTGTTAAGTATGATGCATTTGTCTAGTACAAATGTTTTCAGTTTAAATAGGGATTTAGGAGGAAACGAAAAAACATTATGGTGAAAATCAAGTTGTTTATATGTCTACGTGGTGTTTTTAATATGCTTTCAGACAAACCATGTGCAAATTCATCAGTCAACACCATTGCTTGGGTGTCCTAATGAGTATTTTCTCATTAAAACTGCAGCGAACCAAACGCGGTTTGAAAATCGCCCTTGTTCTCAAAATACGTCACAAATATTTTATAACCAATCTCGTCAATGTGGGGTCGGGCTTCTGCATATCATTAACTATTGGTGCATTCCAAACGGGATATAATCGCCTTCCGAAGGGCACTTCGGAGTGAAAATAATCATGGCCGCCATACTGGAGGGTTGTTCCAAACCGAAGTGCTCAAAACTGGCCACTTCAAAGGGCCCTTTGGAATGAAGGATTTCGAAGGGTACAATTGATGGACACTTCGGGCCCCCATGATCCTTTGCACAGGGAAGTTGTTTGGCGTCATAGAATGGGTACATGATGCTCAGAGTTCGATTTTACCTATAAATGTATGTATAGTATTTTTCTATACTACTGTAATATTTATACAAGTTAGATTTGGTACATTATTATGGTCAAAATGACATTGTACTTCAACAAAAATACTTTACAGCTACCTTTATCATTCCATTCAAATGTTTCAAATACATAGACACAATATACAATATGGTGCGTTAAACCAAAAATAAATAAACTAACGTTAAACAAAAGGCGCAGCTTGCACAATCATACAGAGCGTGTTTTTGGGGGGGGTCAACAAGCATACAAAATGTACGACGAAGGCGCCTCCTTGATATTCTTATTAAGATGACGCAATTAAACCAGTATTTCCACTTGCCATTGTGCAGCATTTAATACAGTAAAGTTGACCGAGTGGATCAGGTATTCTGACTGAGCTCGTGTGATTTAGTAGAGTTTTTATACTAAATGAAGCAAGGGTGTAGAGTTACATTCAAGTTATTTTAAGGCATGAAGTTTTTTTTTTTCAAAGGGAAAAACTTTTATATGTGATTTTGGTGAACAAAGATGAGTTTTAAAGGATACAATTATTGACTTCAGGGGGACTTTAAAGTGGTGGGGCCATGACAAAAAGTGGATAATGATGTCCATACTAATCCTCAAAAACTGTGCAAAAGAAAATAGATTTGACCATCTTTATTAAGCAGTTAACAGTTAATCACTTCATTTGCAGTATGATAAAATGTTATACATAATGCAGAATATTTACATGATTTGCAGGCTATAAAGGCTTCTAACAAGCAGAATAAAATATAACCATTAGCGAAAACAGATGTCAAGAAAACCACAGGAGTAGATATTTTGCCAAAATCCTCAATTACTAGTATACTTTAATGAGGATGATGGACCACTACTTAAAGGTGGCATTGTGGGGAAGAGGGGGTCTGAAAAATGCTAGGCCTGTGCTCACGATTCTGGCCTTTAAACAGAGGCCTCCTGCAGGCTTCACCTCTGATGGCCTCATTGATTTGATGCAGGCGCCCAACAACCGGCTGATATGAAAGACATTTGTGTTATGAGGGCTTTCTAGTTGAAGGGCAGCATTTATGTGGAATAAGAGCCTTGAGGACAATATTTACTTGCCCTCACTCTGAAAAAAAATGTAATAAAAAAAAAACAAAGCGCCAGCTCTGTCCTCCTTATACAAGATTGAACAATAATAGTACACATTCATGTCAACACAAACCATTCCTGTTTGTGTTGACATGAATGTGTACGATTAGAAGAGGCACTTACGTCTTATTCCCAAGGACACAAATTATGATTCATCTGATTTCACATCATGCAGTGGAGAATATTCATAACAGCCTCGTTATTCATTGAGACGCAAACATAAATGTGTATGGATTTATCAGCTTTTTGACTGCTTCGATCTTTCAAGGAGAATGGATTGATTTATTAGTGACTGTTGAAAATTTCAACTTAGCAGTAATCTATAGGACATCCTTTACAGGAAGGAGGTATCAAGGACATTCAGATGTTAGAATCCTTCACCAAAAAGCACTTACATTCAGCCATTACAAAAGAGATATATAATGGTTGGCGGATGTATTATTGCATTGAAGAATCGATACAATGCATTGTTTTTACGCACTAACTGAATTGTGCTGTATTGAGAAGAGTGAGTGGAGCACACTGCAGGCAAGAGAGCACTGCACCAAATCATTTGATTTTTTTATCATCCCAATAGCATCAGCTGTAGGCTACATGTTTTATATTCCGGTTAGCAATAGAAAGAATAATGAGTCAGTAATGAACATTTCAATATCCAAACATGTCAGGGCTGTGGGATAAGCGTGAGCATGCAAGTGCCACACACTGAGCCAAGGAGGTCCAGGAATCATAATGAACCAGGAATCAGTAATCCGTTAGCATCCCCATTCATCTCAATGGCACATGCTCATTCTGTGTATATCTCCCTGGACGCAAGGCGGTGATTTGTGGATTTCCAACACACTCTGTTTGCAATGAGTAAATATTTTTGGTGAAATGTTGCACGTTTTTGTGCAATCTGCTTATACCCCAATGAGGATTAAATTTAAGTGTGGACTTTAATGCATATTTGTTTTCCTAACAATCATGCATTTTTCTATGACTCAAATCACACAAGTTCATACAAATTTGCCAACAATTCACCAAGACATAGAATCATTTTTCTCATGAGGCCAGGTTGGGATTTCCAAACTGAAAGTTATGCCGCCTTCACATGCTCTCGGAATTATCATAAACGCGAGTTTCCTAGGTAAAAATTGCACATGAACACTCTCCCATTGAATGCGATATGCTTGTAATCACGACTTCAGAAGTGGGATTTATCAAATTTCCGATAGCACGTGAAGACAGCATTAGACTTCAAGTGGCCTTCAAGGAGACATTTTCCTAGCAGGAAGTTGTTAAAGGTGCACTGTGTAATTTTTAGCGGCATCTAGCAGTGAGGTTGCGATTTGCGATATAGAGAAGCTATGGTGGCCAACACAGGACAAATATGTTGTCGTCTGAGACAGCAGAGAATAGCCAGTCAAGCAAACGTGCTGTGTAGAGCTGTTTGTCCGTTTAGGGCAACTGTAGAAACATGCCAGCTCAAAATGGTGACTTAACATGTAAGGGGACCCGTGGTGTATGTAGATAGAAATGGCTCACTCTAAGGTAATAAAAACATAATGGTTCATTATGTAAGGTCTTTATACACCACCGAAAACATAGTTATGTATTTTATATTGCATTTCTGACACTCGCGCGTACAGAAGAGGATCTTAGGAGGATCTATATCAGAAGACTTGCACGCTCTGGTTGCATATGCGCATTTTTTTGCAGTAAGTAGTTTATCCACAAGGTGGCAACCGTGCCCTGGTGTCGATTCACAAGGTAGTCAAAGAAAAACTGCATAAACAGAATAGACCAGAACACATGCAAGCTACAGCGACTACGGAGGCCTACATAGACGAGAGATTGTGCAAAGAGGTTAGAAAGTGCCCTCATTTGTACAACTCTAGCATGAAAGAATGCAAAGATGTTTACATGGGTTGTAACTCGTGGCGAGAGATTGCTCAAAACTGTGCATGCGTTGAATGCCTGTGTATGCGTGTCATGGAGACACAACCGTCGCTGACCAATGACAACCTATCATCACCAGATCAGCATGCTCCACCCACTCGTTCACTTTCCCCAGAGTTCTGATTCACTACACCTGCACTTCATCATCAGCACCCACTATAAAGAGACACTTCTCCTGCACTCCCTTGTCTGGTCTCGTCCGTACGAACACTAAAGACTCCTTACCTGCTCTTTGGAATCCTTACCCATCTTCAGTCATCCGTTGTCTGCCCTTCGTCTGCTTCTGATTATTCACCTGCAAGAGAGACATTAAGATTACTTCAAGCTAAGTCCACATTCTGTCTGGATATTGTTCTATACTCACCAGTCTGCATTCCTGTCCAGTTCCGTGCCTCTGTTCGATAAACTCTGTTTTATACAACTTACCTGTCTGCATCCTTCTGTTGTGTGACAATGTGTGTGAGTCAAATGAAGTATACTTTCTGTGCATTCGACTGTGCATGTACACAGTTGAATGTAATACAGCATCAGTTCCTAAAAATTTTTCAATCACATTAGTTCTTTTAATACAACATTTTTAATGCATAATGAAATCCATAAAACTCCAACTAGGGATGGGCAATTTGACAAATCTTAGGCCTATATCACATTAGATGTAATTTTATCTCACAATAATATACATGTATATCACCTTATTGTCACGCAGTGGCTGTATACAGATCACATGACGACGGAGAATCCAAAAGAAACACTTTATTATAAAAGAAAACAAACACATATAGTGTTTACAGGAGAAATTACGGAGAAGCACAACTACTTTTCCATAAACAATACAGGACAAACTAAGGAGAACCCAAGGCTTAAATACGTGGGGAGTAATGAAGATACTAATTAAACAACAGGTGAATGAAATCAGTAACTATGGGAACAAACTAGCGAACTAATGAATAAGGTTGTTATGACGCCAGCATTTTAGATTACATGAAAATTTCAGAATTATACGTTACACATTACTAGCCACACTAATATAAGTAAAACATTCTCAAGCTTACTGTAGACAAACAGCCAATAAAATAAGAACAAAGAAACTAATTAAAAGCAAAAGAAAAAAACAATAAAAAAAGATAATAGAAAAACAATAGACATAAAAACAATAGAAAAAGATAGAAATAAACAGTGCTTTGCTGTTTTTTTCAACTGCTTACACACAAAATCCTTACTTGTCACACAATTTCTGAAACCTGACACTCAAACACCAGAACCACATCCAAATCTGCAAAACCTTACACTAATTCTCAGCCTTCAACTCAGTTTTCAATTTCATAAAACACAACACACAATTCTCTATGTAACACAGAAATCTAACAGGAAGAATCTTGATTTCCTTTTTCAAACAAGACTAAGTTTATCAGGTGGTCTATCTGTTCTACTCTATTTTTTTTTTAAGATTCACGAATTTCAGTTGTGTAGTAAAATTCCATTACATTAAATTGAATAATTCTTACATATTCATATTATGAATTAAGAATTTTAAACGAATCAAAAGAGCTTAAAACCTTGTGTATAAATCTTGATGAAACAAGGGAATGGACCATTTAGTTTATGTGATTTGTATTCATAAATTTAAAAAAAAAATGAAAATGTGTAAATTTATGAATATGAATCACATAACCTAATTTGGCCCATTCCCTTGTTCCATTAAAATTTATACAAAATTTGTTTTACTCATTTAAAATTCTTAATTAATAATATGAATAATATGCAAAGGATTATTCAATTCAATTTGATGGAATTTTACAATACAATTGAAATATGTAATTTTTTTTTTAAAGGCTTTTTTTGAGTGTGTGTAACAGAAATACAGAAATTGAATGATTCAATCACCAAAAACACCTTGCACAAGACTCAAGCAATTGTTTTTGAGATGAATGGAATGCTAATGGATATAGCTTTCCCTAGGTATTAAAAACATTCATACACAAAATCAATTTCATGCTTTTAAGAGCCCTCCACAAAATCTACTACAACATTATCTTGATATTTTTTCATGAAAAAAAAATATAGATATATTGATTTCATCAGAACACTTTTGAATGGACAAGGACATCAATGGATTAAATTGCAATTTATTTTCCCTCCATAATGGTAAATGTGCACCAAGTGCTGCCAAAGCTAACCAGCCAAACCCTGGCCCCTTTAGAAGTGCTGCTCATTTGTATCAAGTCTGAATCCAGCTTGCATTTTCTCCCATTCCCTCTTGTTCTCCTGTATCAATAAAAGTGGCAAAAAGGCTAAAAAGTATTTCCTTCCTATAATACTAAATAATTTCCATTATTTGCATTCAAAATTGGGTTAATACTCCACACTGGCCCTGTATAATTCAGGTGAAGACACAAGAGAGGAAGTTGTTTGATGTGTTTGCACTGTATTTCTTTATTTCTCTCAGAAATACAGTACACAGCGGCTCAGTGGCAGGCCTGCAGGAGATAAGCTAAGCCATATGAACAGTGCTGAATGAGAAGCCTCTGTAATGACCTCTCTCTCCCTCCTCTCTCTGTCGGGATTAAATTCAGGTCAGGGGAGCAAGGATACAAATGACCAACCAGGCTGCATTCTGATTCACAGTCTTCATTTATCTTTATCACCACAGCACATTGCAATATTTGCTTAGTCAAATAAGCACAGATTGGTCACACTGCCACAAGTAAAAGCATACACACACCCGCAGACACTCAGGAGATATGTTTCCAGGTATTTACTGATCTTTGAGCTATCAATTGATTATTAAACCCTTAAAAGAGGTGGCAAATATCCATCCCCAAGGTTGTGAAGTGCTTTGCAAACATAATAAAAGTAATACTTTTCATTTATCACCTGACAACAGCAAAGGTTTCTGTGTGAAAAAGCAAAGCCTTTGGGATGATGCTATGTTTCTTGCTCTGCTCTTCCAGCTATGAAATGAAATGATCCCTCATGGTGATAAATGACTAGATCAGTGGACACTGTCTCATGTTTGTTTTAAACTTTATCTCCCACTTGGCTATTTGATGTTTAGCAAGAGAAGCAGATGTAGAATTAATTTGCACTGCCGGATATTCACGTCACACCATTATAGTTTATTAGGAATTCACAGTCCAATGCCCTCTGGGTTTACACGATGGAAAAAAGCAAGTATTAACTGACACTATATGAATAATATGAATCCTGAACTACATGAGCTTAAAAATTTCTTCAACCCACTCTTTAGAACCACATTCATTTTAGCAAATTTCTTGAAATGCATATGATACCAAAAACGGCCTGGTGATCGCTGCACTTCGGTCCCATGGCAATAACACATATGACAAGCCAGCTAAGTCGGTGTGAAAGCACTGTGCCTCGGAGATGAGTGGGAGAGATCCCTTCTTTAATGAGAAGCCATGATGTCCATCTCACTGACTGACAGAGTTTGCAATGATCTGGGGCTGTTAAATGAGAGAAAGCTTGGTGTGACAGCGTTCGCCTGCCATCTCTACACAGAGAGTGATGAATATGCACAAAAGAAGACTCCTATAAATAGTATAGTCTGACTCACTGTAAACCAATTACTTAAGGCAATGCTCTGGTTTTGATTTATTGATATTTTAGGAATGCAACAATACTAATTCTGGACAATTACCACTGTAACTATATTGGCATATGGCCGAAAAACAATAAATGGCCGATATTTATGGCTATACCATTTTGTCAACATAAAAAAAGAAAATCACTTGTTTTCAATTCTACAAGTGAATGTAGACATCTAAATATTTGAATATACAGTATGAACAATGAATATTAATTTTGAGATTTGCTGAAGATAACATTTAACATTGTTATTAAACAGTTATTATAGTTAACTAAAATCATTAAAAAACATTTTTGGTTCTTGAAATAAAATGAATGTTTACTGAAATTCAATAAAATATAAAACACATATTTTATTTCAGTTAGTTGCCAAGGCAACAGTTTTCATTTTCATTTAGTTTGTTGATGTACTAAAATAATAAACCACAAAAAAAAAAAAACAAGCTAGTCATATAAAAAAATTAATAAAAATTACAAAAAAAATACTAAAACTAACAAAAATTAAAATTAAAACTGAGATAGATGATAGATAGATAGATAGATAGATAGATAGATAGATAGATAGATAGATAGATAGATAGATAGATAGATAGATAGATAGATAGATAGATAGATAGATGATCAAATAATTGTAACTTTGGTAAGTATAAGAGACTTCTTTCAAAAACATTTTAAAACAGACAGATAGATAGATAGATAGATAGATAGATAGATAGATAGATAGATAGATAGATAGATAGATAGATAGATAGATAGATAGATAGATAACAGTCACTTCTCGTCACCTAGTGGCATAACAATGTAATCGATACAATCGTTATTTGCAGCACAACGTTATTTTCAAAGGATGATTTGCTCTATTTTGATCGCTACCATGGACATCAGTGTTTATATCCAAACTATAAACATTTATCCCAGTTCTGTGATAATCTGAATTGTTGTAACACAGAAATAACAATACAGTGTGGTTGAAAAGACTATCTGTGAAGCTTACCAGATAGTCATACCTATGACAACAGCTCTCTCTGGCTCAGCGGCAGCGCGAACACAGATTTGAATGTACCAGTGTGATTTTGTCAAAGGATTAATAGACACACGCAAAACATTGTCATTTAGGAATGAGATTGTGTGGGTGTTTGAATCGAGATCGCTGCATATCTTTACTTAGGGCATTCAGAAACAAAGCTTGCTTCATTCTTTCCAACTGTAATCACTTGTATCTGTGATGATTATATAGCCTGTGTATAGACATTTTAGCCTTGTCAGCAGCATTGAACAAAGTTCTGCCATTGTAGTGGACATTCACCGTCACAGGAGCATTTTAAAGCAGCCAGTTGCAGAACGGCATTTAGGTACATTAAATTATCAAAAAAAGTTTGGCAGGACAAAGATTCATTTTTGCGGCTGCCAAAATATTTTCAATTCAGGAAAAACCCCATCCACTTTTTAGCTCTCTGTCTAATTTTACTTTATATAAGTAGTCAACATGTACTGTCTTTTTTATTTATTGAAAGCAAGACATGATACCAGGAAAAAAAACAAATCGGAGAAGATACGTAACTGAAACATAGAGATGTCTAACCTCTAAGCTAAATTATTTTCCTCTGGGCACTCTGTCTATTCTCTCTCCTCTCCATCTCTCGGTTGGCTGGGGCTTGAGGCGCTCCTCAGGGCAGTATCACTCATTGTTTTCCTCCAGGGAGCGAGCTCAAGATCTGTAACGACTGGCCTCCTCTGAACCCCGAGCTCCTAATGTGCACCGAGACAGCACACAGGGGCTGCGTTACTTGAGCGGAGAGCTATCAGGTTCTGTTTGGACCATTTCCTCCCAGCTTGTGACACACAACCTAAGCCTGGCAAAACTCTGCCTCAATGCGACACAGTTTGACATGCCCATAAACTAGCAACTTAAAATCTATTTTTTTTCAATATAAATAGTATAACTGCAGTCTTTCAGCATTACTGTGTGACAAATGAATCATGGCACTGACTATGCATACTTTGCATATATTTTGGTTCGTAAATTAATTCCATTATCAATTGATTTTGGGTGAATATTTCTATTGGGCCAGAGCAACATAAGACTTTTTGGCACCAGAAATGTTTTATGTTGAAAATAGCACCACCTGACATTTGGCACAAGCAAGATCCTGAAGTTGACAGTGATTAATAACTGCAGTGTGAACCGTGACACCTCCGAACCGCCTCTAAACATGTTTTTATCTACTGACTAGACGAAAAATGCATTTTCTACTTTAGCTAAATCAATTCGCTTACATTTCCACAAAAACCATGCACTAAAAGACACAGTAACGTCACTGCTCTATAATTCTTTGTTAGATCTCCATATTTTATAAACAAGCAAGCAGCTTATCCCTAAAGCTGTAGTGATAGCCTCAGCAAAGCCGACCTAATAATTGTTAGGGCTCAAAAAGCTTTTGGAGACGGAGGGTGAACTTGAAGCCTTTATGTTGAAGCCTGATATGTTATATCAGGAAATTTTCAGATAGAAAGGGGTTTTAAGAATATACTGTCTTGAATATCTTCAGGCATAAATTAAGTCTGAGAACGCTTACTCTGAAATACAGCCTGGAGGGAGAACTAGTCTAGCACTAAGTGCATGAGGAGCGTGAAAGTAGAAAGATTTTTCCATTTCATCTGTCCTCTAGGCATGATTCTCTCAGTCTGATTTCTGACCCAAGCCTCCTCCCTGTGCCAAGAGTGAGATTTATGGTGATATACGAGCAGGAAAAAGACTAGCGATGGTGCTAAGATGAGGCACGCAGGGTGCCGAGGAGGTGACGTGCCGTCATGGGGTGGACGGGGAAAGAGATGTACTTCGGGACTAATGGAAAGAGAGAGGTGGACAAATGAAGTCCACTTTAGCTGGGAAAGTGACTGATTTAGAAATGGAAGAGTTGCAAGATAGGTGTGTTTATGTTATATTTGCCATTTAACCCCAAATATGTTGTTGCTAGGTTACAACTAAAACATCGCAGTGTCGATTGTGAGTGTCTGGAGCTCATTTGTACAGATCCCACTGCCAGACCCCATATCTCACTCACAGCCACCCACCCACACATATGCGTTTCACACAACGCAAAGCATCGTTTTGAACAAAGCCACACAAAAAAGCACATAAAAACGATCGGTAGAGCTGTTGCTAAGCCATTGGTTTAGAAATTCCAGCACTCGCATTTCCCGTCACTCATTAGACTTCTATGCCATCTGTTACAGCACCTTAGATCCCATCCCCCCCCCCGATGGCAAAGCAACCATTCTCATCACAAACATGCTAATGAATCTGTATCCTCACTCCCACCGGTACAGCAAACAGTCAAACGGATCCTCACTCAAAACAAGCATCATCAGCACAAGGATGAGACATTCTAAGATGAGCCCCATGTTCGTTAGCCGCAGGGTGATTGACATAATTACACCCTAGAGTCAGAAAGATAGAGCGAGGTAATGCTATAATGTGCACCTGCCTCTGGTGATTCATGCGCACATTTAGCCTTCCATCATTAGCTGCATCATCAGCAGAAGGTGGATGCAAAGTTTGTGTGTTTTTTTTTAATTGTTAGTAGCTCAACAGTAGTAATGGGGCTGGAGCCTTTGTGTTCTAATTGTAATCTCTAATTACAGTAAATGCTGTTTACAATAGCGACATAGACACTCAACGACTGTTTACATTACACATTTATACAGTACTCCCACACCAGCTACACACACATGGACAGGTGAACCCCTTTGACATAAAACAAGTTCTTTAAATACCCCTGAGATTTTAAAGGGAACCCATTATGCCCCTTTTTACAAGATACTGTATAATATAAGTCTCTGGTGTCCCAGAATGAGTCAGTGAAGTTTCAGCCAAAATAACCCCCCAGATCATTTATTATAGCCTGTCAAATTTGCCCCTATTTAGACATGAGCAAAAACATGCTGTTTTTGTGTGTGTCCCTTTAAATGCAAATGAGCTGCTGCTCCTGTCCCATTTTCAAAGCTTTAACAGCTTGTGCTTCGGTTGCTCAACAACAACAACAAAGCTGGAGAATCTCACACAGCCAAAATGACGATTGTCAGTAACGGTGTTCAGCCTTACATTGTTCAAACCGGAGTCGGACACTGATGAAGAGACTCAGGAAGAAGTTACAACTTTAAGAATGCATCTGGATGTTTCTGAATGGTTAGTGGATAAATTAATGTAGTTGCTGTGGAGTTGATTCAACTTCAGAGAGCAATATTTACAGCAAACCGAGACGCTCTGAGAAACTAAAAACACCAGATGAGTTGCTCACGTGTAAATGAACACAGTGCG
This sequence comes from Anabarilius grahami, assembly GCA_003731715.1. Taxonomy (NCBI): domain Eukaryota; kingdom Metazoa; phylum Chordata; class Actinopteri; order Cypriniformes; family Xenocyprididae; genus Anabarilius; species Anabarilius grahami. The sequence goes on along the minus strand of RJVU01067793.1, from coordinate 6,255,757 downwards.
GTGTTTCACTATGAAAGAGGCAGCGCATCACACTAAATAGTAGCCTTTTGTGGCTTAGCCAATTCGCAATTTCAGTGTTATCCTGATTAATTGTGCAGCCTTTTTATTTTAAATTTATTTATCATTTATGATGTAATTAATTATTAGCTTTTCATCAACTCCCTGGGAAACCCTACAGGGACAGGCAGACCATAAACTTAATTTAAGAGAAACTACAACCAGACAGACAGAACCAGAAAGGCTGGCAGTCAAACAAACAAGTCCATTTCTGATCCACAAACAGTTGCTCCCACATAGTTACGGTGTCCTCAAATGTACTCGCATTGAATTGTTCAGAGAAGTCTGACAGCTTGAATGAGAGCCGAATATGCGAGCGAGGGGGAATCCCTGTGGACACGCAGATGCATTATGTAAAAACACATTCAAACAGATGTTAGAAGTCTCATGAAAATGCCAGATTGTCTCTGAACATTTTGAATGTCTTCCCAACATCCGATCAAATCCAAAGCGAATAGGATATGTCAAGCACATAACAGATCTTGGCGCAGTCTCAATATTTTAGCTCAAATGAGAATTCAGGGGTCCAGATTTCCCTCTATAAACACTATAGGCACATTATACACACGCCTACCATGCACAACAGCTCTGAGAGACAGCAGCAGCCAGCTCTCGTTTCTTATTCATACATCTCTGACTCCAGAATAGAACGGGACTGAGTGATGAAGTACACTACAGCCTCTCCAGCTTGTACTGAAACAACAAGCTGCTCCCAGCTATTAACACTATTAAAAGGACGTCCAGATTGCCATTGACATTACACACTCTCTCACTCAATTTGGTGAGTGAATCACATCAACTGAACAGTTAATTGATGTAAAATTTCCATATTGTGCACATCTGTGCAGTAATTGCTAGCATTTCAAACCAAATTATGGAAGATAGCTGATTTATAATATGTTTTCCGCTAGTGCTCAACACACCACTTACAAGGGCTCTAATTAATGTTCCAACAGTTCTGATGGGAAGAAAAAGAAAAAAAAAATCCCAAAGCGATCGTCACCCCTCATGATTAATTTTTCTCTCTATCACGCCATTCACACTTCTCTCGACTCGCACCCAAACCATTTTTATACCAGGCACCACTCCAAGATAAGCACACCCATCAATCTTAAGAGCGCTAACGGCATATTAGCTACAAATATAAGTGAGGGAAATGTGTAGAATGCACCGTATGTCATACCATCAGTGTGTTGAGTAGACTGTGCTATCTAAACCTGATGATTGACATTTGAAGGTAGTGTAAAGACAAGCTTGGAAGGCTGCAAACACTGTAATGACTGTTTGTGCCAAGCTAATCTTGTGCAAGATTGTGTCGTAGTACATCATATATTGAGTTCTGAAATGAAAACTGAACATTTTCAAGCTTAGCAACCAATATTTAAATATCACTTCTAGCGCCAATTATTTATATTTTTATATAGATTTATTTTTGAATCTGGTTTTGAGTGTTCATGCATGATGATATATGAACTATATGATATTTCATAATCCAATATTAAAATTACAGATACCAATGAGCTATACTATTTTCAGGCAATGCCCGATGGTTGATAATAAAAATCTATATTATTTCAATTAAATCAATTAAAAATAAATTACTTAAAGCTGCTGTCTGTAACTTTTTTTTTTTTTTTTGGTTAAAAATGATCCAAAATGAATTTTTGAGCAAGTACATAACCAGCCAGTGTTCAAAACTATCTCCTTACCTTAGCCCGATTCACAACGGTAAGCTTGTAAAAATGTTTTCTATTTGGGGTGGTACTGGTAGTTTTCCGCGGGAAATTCAAGCATGCCGCCGTTCATCATTGCGTCATTAAGTCACGTCTGTTTACAGCTAGTAGGCTATATCATGTGAGGATGCTGCAGGTGGCGGATCATTTATAGCCTTTTCTCACAGCAGCTGGAATAATTAAACTTATCATTTTGATGGCGGATTGTATGGTATGACAAATGGACAATGAGAGATTAGACTGTACAGAAATTGTAACTAATACACTCTAAATACACATATTCACGCAATGCTGATGTTGTTAACATTAACAATTTGAGAACAAAGTATAATAATAATAATAATTTATGATGTGATATGAGCAAAGCTATCATTAGATTTAATCACTACTGGTAGCGCGATTTATTGTAATGCATTTTCTCCTCGGTTGATCTGAACAAAAGTGGTAGATTTGTCACTTACTTGCTCAGATGACATTCTCCAGTGAAAATTATTTTTTTGGTCATACTTCCAAGACTACAATCTGTGATTCCGAAGTATTCTCCTAAAACATGAGATTTATCCGTGCTGAGGAGCCGTGCTGATGCACAACCCACGTAAAGATGATAATTCAATTAGGGTCAAATAACTGCAATTGCAGGCTTTGAACAGAGATGGCGACAAAGAGGCAAAACTTACAGACTGCAGCTTTAAAAGTAAAATAGAAAATTTTAAATGCAACAAGTGCATTTAGGCATCCCAAACTTTTAAATTACAGTAAGAAAAATTTTTTTTTTGAGATCTGATAAAAATTACATTTAACAGCATTATTAAATTATTGGTGTTTTTAAAGATTAATTTTAAGTGTGCATTTGAAGTTGACAAAGGTAAAAATAAGTAAAGTGAGCATGCACAACTAATTATCCAGTCTGTCGATATATCCAGTATTGACCAAAAACAATTAAAAAAGCCTTTAATATAGACAGATAACCGATATGCTACCAAAATATTGTAACATTAAACCATCAACATACATTTTACCCTCAAACTAATGTTTGTCAACTGACAATAATAACATGCATTTTATAAGTAATTACTGCATGAATGTGATGCAATAAAAAAAACAGCCAAACAACATAAAGCAACAAAAATACATGTGGCATTCTCAGCTGTTGCCACAAGAGGTGCTATAGCAGTTGTAAGCAAGTGGTACTCACTCACTGCAGAGTCTATGATGGCCAGCTCCTCCTCTCTGGATGTCCAGTGGGGTGGAGGGATAGAACTCTCCACCTCTCTGGACGTCGAATGTGGTGGAGAGATAGAGTTGTGGGTAGGGTTAGGGTAGGATTAGGGTGTGGTTGTACATTCGCTCCTCCTCACTGGACGTGTTGTGAGGGGGAGCTAACGTAAGCTCCACCCATTTGCTCTGCAGTGAGCACCTTCTCGTTGTAAGAGTAAGGCCTGGTTTCACAGACGGGGCTTAGACTAAGCCAGGATTAGGCCTTAGTTCAATTAGGGCATTTAAGTAGCTTTTATAAATGTGCTTTAGAAAAAAACATTACTGGTGTGCATCTTGAGACAAAATAATGGCACTGACATAATAAGTTTAAGGTATGTAAGGGCAAGTTGCTTTCAGTCAAAACAGCTCAAACATGCATTTTAGTCGGGGACTAGGCTTAAGCCTTGTCTATGAAACTGGGTGTAAATGTATTTTATTGAATTTTCTTGTCAGGTCAACTTGTCAGCAAAAGTGGCAAAATTGTTACTCTTATTTTAAGAAAACATATGCAGACTTGGTGCTCTGCTCTTTTTTTTAACCGCTCACTAGGTGATTTGCGTTTGTGCATATATATATTAGTTTAATATCTTCCTCATGTTCCCACACCACATCGACTTTTGCAATCCAGTCCTCATTTTAATGCATACAATGTGCAAATCACAATACCTATACGATCTTGGCTATTGAATTACCACACATTAGTCTGACTGTGTGCTCTGGAAGCTGCTCTTTCATATCACAGTGCAAGGCTGCCAGTTGGATTTACAGGGGCTTTGTGTATTTGGGAATGTCGCCTGATTGCACCCTGTTTGCTCAAGGCCCTCCTGTGTGAGATAATGTCAGCAAAGGCTAATGAGCTGTGAGCAATGCGCTCTCATTATAACACCAAATAAAAGGAGAAAGCTACGGCTATTAAAGGTGAAACAGGTTAAACAGCACGTTCTGAAATTATGCTAATTTCCCATCTCCAGATTAAGAAGTCAGAGGGTGACAATAACCCTTCCAATTGGCTCATTAAACCCTGTGTCATCCAATCACAGTCAGAGGAAATGCTTGTGGGCATCCTAACTGAGACAGCGAGATGACACTAATGTGACATGTGTGGGGAGGTCAGGAAGTTGTCACGCTCTGAGTCAATAGTGAAGCTGCGGCCAGTCAGTCGAAGGAAACCCTTCACTTGAACTTGCATGACATTCTACCCATGATGCCATTATTGATCCATCACAGACATTTATGGACAATATAAGACCTGATGGCCAGAGGGAAAATACAGGATGCAATCGTGTGTGAATTTTTTGCTACAGCAAAATTTAGCTAGGATGCACACAGGTTAAATTTGACCTCATCCTTTCTTCAGGGTGAATCTTGGCACAAAATGTGCAGCGCACCATCTTTGTTTTGTCACTTTGTGCTATTCAGCCTTCCGTCTGGCCCTCTCACTCTTTCCAAGACACATTTAAGCATGCATCTGTTGTCAAATGCACCCCCTAGCCTTGTTATTTCAGCCATGGATGGTGTTACAGCAAGTGATGAAGGCCAACTCGGTCCATGGTTAATGCTTCAAATAAAAACCGTTGCTCGGTCTCGAATCAAGAAGCAGAGGTATTGCCACGAATACTAAGCTGGCCCCTGCAAAACATGCTAAAGTGACGAGGTCACATGGCAGTCAAACGTAAAGATCAAACAAAGCTGAAAGTCACACTAAAATAAAGACGACTCGGCATGTATTTTCAGATTTTAAAGAATTCAAGAGGGGTTTACAGCATTTACCAAACATGTCACATCACAGCAGCCAAAGAGCTCCGAGAGGCTGGTTTTGACAACTTAGTATGCAGTGCAGTCAGCCCATTTTACATTATTCATCTCTTTGGAGGATACGCCAAGGAGGCTCAAAATACCCAGTACCCTACATAACCCACTTACTGAGAGATGACGGGGACTCAGAGGTGCTCTTTCTGATTGTAGATGACAAAAAAAGGGGTTACCCCTGGCCCCCTTAGATCCTGAACACATCTCTCAAACTACTTAAATACCTGCCTCAGGTTCTTACTTCATTGTAGCAAGAACTGATAACTCATCTCTGAAGCCCACACTCTCCTGCATCGCTAACAGTCATGTTCTAACAGTTCCCCATGACTTTTTACTTTCAGTACATCATTCTTCTTTCCCATTCACTGTCTAATCAGCTACATGTCATCCATCCACTTTGCTAATTGGGCATTTGCTCACAGATCAATTGCATTAAATGCAGAAATTGCATTAATGCAGCATAATTAAGTACTGCTGAGGAGATGCTTTGTATATAACCTTCTCATACACTGATTACACCAGGCTAACTCACAAGGCAGGACTAACAACATTATGCTGTGAATGTAACGTTTGTACATATCTAAAGGCATTTCCTCCGAGGAGGCATGGATGGCAGTGCCTCCTCAAAAAAACAAGATGAGAAAATAGTCCACAGTACAAAAATAAAAACGCCATTATGCCAATATTACGAAATATGACATTAAAAAGTGTATAAATCACTAGTTTTTCTAAAATAACACTGTCCAACCGCCACACCAGCTGTTAAAGTTACTGCGTCTCTCTTGCCTCCCCTGAGCCCATTGAGTTTTAACAGACCCCCTAAAGTGTGCCGTGGGTTTAGTGGGGGGTCATTGAGAATGAATGGGGAAAAGTCACGTGAGAGGAGGCAATGCCTCCACCACACTGTGACTGGCTATTGCGCTGTTCATGCTATAAATCCCACCTCTTGCATGTTCTGCATATGCAAATCTGTCTGAATGAATAGCCTAATGGTGTTAATAGGAAGACTAATTAAAATCTAAGTAAACAGCTCACCCACTTAGATATAGCCACTTTATGTCATGTCAAAATCAAATGAAATGACTTAAAAATATGATATGTGATGGGTTTTTAGTGAGCAATGAGTTGTGAAATTAGGGTACATCCCCGTGTCTGTGACCATCATGACACCTGCAGTGTTTACAGAGTGTTGATGATTCGAAAATAAGTTGATTATGAAAAAAGAAAAGCTGAACATCAGTTAACAAATAAAATGCACATTAAATATGGAATTTGTTACTGTGTTTATAGTTAGTCATTATTTAGGAATACATATCGATATTGTGATCATATTTTTTTCTAAGCACATATAACAAATTCCAAACCACATCAATCTTATAACTACTCATTTTGTATCATTTATAAGTGATATATAATGTTAACGAGGGATGGAAGTGAAAAACGCTTTATAATCATATTTAGCATGAAGCAGGTTTTCTTTTACAGGAAAAATGGTCTAAAAAAGACATTTAAAGGCAGGAACACACCAAGCCAACGCGATGAACTTAAAGGCAGGAACACACCAAGCCAACGCGATGAACTAGTGGCGACGAAAGCAGACTGCGGGGTTGGCTCAACTCAACAGAGCGTCCAAAGTTGCCCTGACACACCAAACCGACGCTCGACAGCCGACGGCCGAGTAGCACGTCCGCTCCGTGCCTTCGTAAGATGAAATGCCTTTCTGTCCCAGCAGGTGGCAGTAGCTGAACAGCCAATCAGAATGATCAGATGGCCCAACGGACTGACAAGCTCTTACGCCGATTCAACATGTCGAATCGGCCAAAAAAAGCTGACGAGGACCAACTTTAGCCGACGGTGCAGAACACACTGAGAAAACCGATGACCGACCATCGGCTTGGTGTGTCCCTGCCTTAACTTACACTGAAAACCAAAAATTAGCTCATGTTAAGGATGCAATACTAATGCAATACTAGAAACTGCAAAATTAAGGCGTGACATTGGACAGCGAAATGCTCATTGGGTAAGCAGAGTCACAAAAAAAGGTCTAGAGAAAAGACACATGTTAACTGCAAAAGGCTTTAAAGTTTTTTGGCTTTTAGTATGATTATGTTAGCCTTTAAGAAAAGATTAAGACAGTGTATGCTTTCCATTGAGGCGAATGAAGTCTGGTTTCACGTTACTGTCATGCGAATCACCGCAGTGTGTGCACAGTCTGCTCCGGTTCAGAGAGATGAGAGCAGATCATATGAGTGAGTCAGCACAGACCACACAACGCATTTGAATTCTGCACAGAATGCTATATTTTAAAGCGATATGGATGAGAAATGGTTAGAGATTAGAAGAAAACTGAGGCTTTACCAAGCTCAACAGCTCTGGCCCATAAATGAAACGCTATTAGCTATTTTAAAAAAGGGGAAGAGCTGTTCGATATGTCCTGCCCTGTCTTCCTGTTTCAGTGGAAATTACATCAACACATTGAATAATGTGAAAAACATTCATCTTATTGCTCAGACTTTACCTGTTAATGTTCATCTGCATCATCCATCAAGATGGATTGACTAGTTGAGAAGGACCTGG
>RJVU01067793.1:6205317-6248286 GCA_003731715.1 Anabarilius grahami | reverse complement strand
CTTACTCTGATTGGCTCGATCGTCTTTCATAGGCATACATGATAGTAAATGTGTTCATAGTCAGTGTAGAAAGGAGTAGCCTATATCATTTAAAAAACTGTGCAGTTTCACAAAGCCTTCATTATAATGCACAGAAGAGAAAAAAACATTAGCCTGTAACTCGCAATGTCCCTGAAATGATTGTTTTGTTAAATTAAGCTGGTCTTTAGGCTAACGCACGAACGACCCCACAAAATTTTTAAAAATGAATTGGTTGATTATCCACAGCAGGAGGGTCAGGTCTTCAGGTAGCAGAATGAATTATGAATTAAATGATTTATGACATTTTGATTATTTCATATCACCATAGTATGAGAAAGGAAATTAAAAAGATGTATCAGAATTGTTTTATTTAAACAACATGGTAAGACACTTATAGTTACCGAAGGTGTTATTGGTCATGCAGTTATGATAACTAAATGACACTGCAATAGGCTGCCATGTTATTTTTATGCATTTATGTAGGCCTATGTATTTGTATGAAGCTTTCATTTTCTTCACTACATTGCAAAGCATAATATCCGACTTTTTGCTACACTTTATTTCAGAAAAACTATCTGTTGCTTAACTTATATTCCTGTTGTCACTGCCTAGCTTTGTTGTAGTAAAATTCAATGTGAAGCTAATTAGGAAATTACGTGGTCTTTCATTGCTCCCTTCGCCAAGTGCTTTTCCAAATGGTTTCATTATGACACATAAGTACCCTGCTCCCTCCAAAGTCCCCACTTCAAGGACTCTGCCCTTTGGAGTGAGTTGGGCAAAGGAATGCTCACTTCGGATTGGAATTTGCCCTTATTGTTGTCACGATTTTCATGGACTCTTATTTTGATTATTTTGTCTTATTGTGCCTATGTTCAGTTCCTGTGTATTTAGTTTCTGTTTCCCTTGTCTCCATTGTTATTTTGTTAGTTTCCATAGTTACCCTTGTTTGTAACCATGTCAACTATTCACCTGCACCTGTCTATCATTAGTCTCTTGTCATCTATACTGCATCTCAATTCGCATACTATCCGTCCTAAATAGTATTTGAAAATAGAATTTGTTTGTCCCAAATCGTAGTATTTTGAAATTAGTATTCCAAACATACCCCGATGGTCTACGTTTTCCGGTTAGAATCCGAAGTGCAGATCCGTGCACACTCTTAATGGCTAATATTGCCCACAACCCATTGCGCTATGGACGGGGATTCGATTAGAACTACAAACACGAATAAAAAGTGTTAAAAAAACTACAAACATGACGGCGAGACCGACGGTTAAGCAGAACAGTTAAGATAAAGGGGTTTGAGTGATTAATAATCAGTATCTAACCTGATGAAAAATATTTATTAAATGTTATCCACATTATATTTCATCTACAACAGGATTGTGAACATTTATACCGACGTGTTTGGTCATTAACTTTTAAATGCATCATTATGCAAACATGAGCTAGAAGAGTTCTCCGTATATAAGACCCATGACTGGCAGATCAACGTGATATATTTCTTTCCGAAACTATAGAAAATTTAATTTAATTGAATGTGGAGGATTTTAACTGTGACAAGATGACTGACAGGGCGGTTTAAAGGTGACAGGATGTACGTAACTAAGCGACAGAGTGTTCGTTAAAGACGCAATTATGACGAAGTAGTATGTCCCAGCTTGCATACTCTTCTGCTACACACTCAAAAGTATGTACTTTTTCTTCACAAAAATAGTACATACTTTTAGGGCGTAGTATAATTAGGCGAATTGGGACGCAGCACTTGTGTATTTAAACCCTCAGTCATCCTCTGTTCAGTGTCTTGTGTTAATGTTTCGTTAGGTTGAGAAGATAAGTTCAGAGTGCTCTTGAGGTACTAGCACCAGTTCAAGTAAGACAATGGCTAGGGAGTCATGGTGTGAGCTGCTACTAACAATGAGCAAGACAGGCCTTTCAGGGTAGGAGATGGACTTAAAATGAACTCCCAAAACTTTTTGAAGATAAATTCTTCAGTGGTACAAGAGGTGCTGGTCCCTCAAGAGCCAACCTTTCTGTCTATAAAAAAAACAGTCTTCTTGTATTTCACAACACTTCTGTGATTCTTATTAAGTGGGGGTCATGTTTCATTATACTTTACCTTAGCAAAGTCTCTGAGAACTTGACACTGCAGTTCTGCAGGCTGCAGTTCTGGAAAATTGTGGCGCTTAAGACTAAAGGGTTCCTGATGGTTTCACACCTAATTTTTCACCTTAATTCTTAAAGTCTTTTGCTGTTTTTTCTTCTCAACCTGTTTTTTGTAACCATGCTCACCAAATGAGCATTTTGCAGTCCAGTGGTCACACCTTAAAGGTTAGTTCACCCAAAAATTCTGTCATTTATTACTCAACCTTATGTCGTTCCACACCCGTAAGACCTTCGTTCATCTTCGGAACACAAATTAAGATATTTTTGATTAAATCCAATGGCTCAGTGAAGCCTCTATTGCCGGCAAGATAAAACACTTTCAGATGCCCAGAAAGCTACTAAAGCTACTAAAAACATATTTGAAACACTTCATGTGACTACAGTGGTTCAACCTTAATATTATAAAGTGACGAGAATACTTTTTGTGCACCAAAAAAAAAAAAAAAAATACTTTTCAACAATATCTAGTGATGGGCGCTTTCAAAACACTGCTTAGAAGCTTTCCGAATCTTCAGTGATTCGGATCGCTTATCAAACTGCCAAAGTCACATGAAGTATTGAAATTTCAGAACACTTATGATGTAACGAATCCTCGTTTACTGAAATCACGTGACTTTGGCGCTCCGAACCACTGATTTGAAACAAAAGATTCGAAAAGCTTCGAAGCAGTGTTTTAAAATCGTCCATCAGTAGATATTGTTGAAAAGTCGTTCTTTTTTTTTTTTTTTCAAAAAAGTATTCTTGCCACTTCATAACATTAAGGTTGAACCGCTGTACTCACATGAACTGTTTTAAATATGTTTTTAGTACCTTACTGGGTATCTGAAAGTGTTAATTATCTTGCTGGCAATAGAGACCTCACTGAGCCATCAGATTTTATCAAAAATATCTTAATTTGTGTTCCGAAGATGAACAAAGGTCTTACGGGTGTGGAACAACATGAGGGTGAGTAATAAATGACATAATTTTCATTTTTGGGTGAACTAACCCTTTAATTTTGCAATTTCTAATATTGCATCCTTCTCATAGGCATTTAAAAAAAAAATTACATTTCAGTGTGAGTTAAAGCTCTTTTTTGGCCCATCTTATCTGTGAAGGAAAACCTACTTAATAATTATGCACATCTGAATATAAGGCATTTTTCACTTTTGTCATATATCACTTATAAATGATTATATACAAAAATACTAGTTATTAAGATTGATGGAGTTTGGAATTGATCAAATGTGCTTGGAAAAAAGCATGAACAACAATATATCGAATGTAAACGTGTGGTTGCTTGAAAGAAATAATATTTTTAATAGTTAGGTGTGTAATAAGTGATAGTGTGCACTAACATAATTCTGTATTTTCTGTGCGTGGGAGATCAAGAATACAAATGATTTTTCCAAGCCTATTCAAAAGGGGCAGTCGTGGCCTAATGGATAGAGAGTCGGACTTGTAACCCAAAGGTCATGGGTTCGAATCTCAGGTCCGGCAGGGATTGTCGGTGAGGGGAGTGACCAGCGCTCTCTCCACCCTCAATACCACGACTGAGGTGAGACCCTTGAGCAAGGCACCGTACCCCCAACTGCTCCCCGGGCGCCGCAGCAATGGCTGCCCACTGCTCCGGGTGTGTGTTCACTGCTGTGTGTGTGTGCACTTGGATGGGTTAAATGCAGAGCACAAATTCCGAGTATGGGTCACCATACTTGGCCACATGTCACTTCACTTCACTTCACTTCACTTCAAAAGACTTCAGAACCAAACTTGCAAAAAAGTATGTTTTCTATCTAGACAATTTTTGGGAGAATCTGGTAAGATGAGCCAATTTACACATAAATTACTCTTTATGCAAGGAGAAATTGGACAGATGTAATACTGATATACATCATTATCTACATCATTTCTCCTATCGGCAGAAATGAAAAGAAATCATCTTAAACATAGGGCCATAAAACTATGACTTGGGGGGGAAAAAACAGTCCAATTCCAGTGGACCTTTGGGTCATCCTAGTTCAAGGACCAGGCTGTGGTTAACTTACTTTTTTTACCTGAAACCACGGCCCATTTAGACGTTATAAAAGCTTTTAGAATCCATAACAGCTCTTCCACTATGCTATTTTTTCACAGTAGTTAAATTAACTTATGACCTTAATTGATTTTAAATGTCTCATTTTTTTATTATGCCTGTGTAAAGCTCTTTGAATTACCCCTGTGTATGAATTACATTATATAATTAAACATGCCCAGAGTATCCTATTCCTCTCTCTATATGTGTGCTGTAGGTTCATTCCTTTCTTGGACTGAGAATGGCAAGACCAATGAAAACACTGAAAGCTACTCTGACAATAAATGTTTTTGACTTGCACTCAAGCCCGTAGTGGGTTTCCATGGTGATGCTCTCACCTCTCTCCCACTGTCACAGTAAGGCTGCAGAAACAGAAGTCATTGACATGTTTTGCATAGTTACAGCTCGCAGGAACACAAGCCCGCCAGTATCCGGCTAAATAGAAACGAATGAGCAGAGAGGGCATAAACCGAATGGTTTCAGCTCAAGACTAATTTAACCTCAGACATCATGCTTCAACTCCCACTCCCTGAACTTTTGCTTCTCTCTCCTCTGATTGCACACAAAGAAGGGGCGTGTTTAGGAGGATTCATCGCTCTGTTGGACACCAGCTACCTCTGTTCCTGAATCGTGACTGTAGGAGTGAGATGGAGTCCTTTGGAGTTTGCATGCCGTGTGAAAAAAAACATACTGATTTTACAGTAAAATCAAACTTGGGTCGTGGCAACTCCCACATAGCACTAACTACTGGCTCCCTACTGAGAAGCAACAGTATTCCCTAAGCGAAGGGCCTGAGAGAGACTCAGAGAGACTGAGTTGAATGGCATCGAGCTGCACAGGAGAGGGTCCCCGCATGAAAGAGCCGCCTTTGGCCGCAACATCTACAGACAGAAACGTCTGCGACTCTGACATTTGCGAGTGAAGAAGCTCCAAGCAAAACCTATTGACATGCATGCTGAACCCCTGTGGTCCACTGTTGTCTTACAGCAGTTGGCAGGTACAGACGAGTGTTTGCAGACAAAGTCGACACCCGCTTTTCCTTTTCATTATTTATTTCATTTCAAGTGCCAATCAGGCACTGGTGTATTGGCAGGTGGCAGGAGTCAGCAGGGGGAGGCTGGGAAGCTCTATGAGATGCACGGATGCTGGATGCAACACACAGGGATCTAAACTCATGAGGAGTGGAAAGGGACAGTTACAAATTTGGGGGTATACTTCAATACAATTAAATGATGATAAAGGTTCATTATTCACTTTTTCCACACATGAGGAAAAACAAAAACTAAGCAACAATGTCTTTGAAATATTTAAAGTCACTATGAAATCAACCATCCAATCAATTCCAGAAGAACAAAATTAAGGCCCGCCTTACATTTGTTCTTGTTACAATAAGCCGTTTAACTCGTATATATGTCACAATAAGGAAGAAAAGACTATCACAACTTCTGTTTCACTTACTTGATGAATTACATTTAATATTATTATTAATAACATTCTCTAAAATTTGATTTCAACAAATAACAAAATAAAAATAACAGTTTGTACAAATAACAAATAATCTGAATCATATTGGGGACTTATGTAACCTTCCTTAACATTAAGGCATAAAGTTGTTAATAAATTTACACTACTGGTGAAAATAATTGGAATAATTAAGTATGTAAGTAAATACATGTTTTTGAAAGAAGTCTCTTATGTTCACCAAGGCTGCATTTATTTGATTAAAATACAGTAAAAACAGTAATAATGTGAAACATTATTATAGTTTAATATATTTTCAATCATGACAACTCTCAGAAGATTTTTAGTATGGTAATGGATATGACCATTTCAATGTATTTGGTCTTGGCGGAACAGATCTGCTACGCTGCTGCTGAATTGACCATTTGCCGGGGGTTTGATTGACAGGTGATCTAACCAATCATAACGCCGAGTCCGCCATTTTGTCCAACAAAGCAGTCAGGTGAGTTAGTAGATTAACGTCGGTAGACTTGAACTTGAAAAGTGGTGTGTACTGACATCTTTTTGCGGTTGAAACAACATTCCTTATGATGTTCATTCATGTTTATTTGATGCTATAAATGAACTAGTAGGAAGAGATGATCGGTTTACGAGCCGCTTGAACTGAGGCACTACAGTGATCTGTCACTACACATTAAAGAGCCACAAAACTCTATTTATTGTTTAAATTTCCTTACAAATGACAAAATTTTAAATTTGAGACTTTGTTTCATATCAAAAGTAACCTGCTCCGCGATTTATTTTTCACTGCGTGAGAACATGATGTGTGGTGCGAGTGCGGCATGGCTTGTCGGACGTAGCAACAGTAACTAAAGGGGGCGGCGGGTCTTTGCGAATTGTCAGTTGCTGTTGCTGTAGATTATTGCTGCTGATGATTATTGCTGTTGTTGTAGATTATTGCTGCTGCTGCAGAGCAAGTACAGGAACTTGCTACTGCCAATACATACGGCGATACGCTGCTGCAAGTAAGACATAGTGCTGCTGCACAAATAGCATATATCAATAACCCATAGCAGATCTATACAGGTGGAGCTGGGGAAGGTGGAGGATTTCAGAAGAACTCTGAAGCATGCTGCAAACTGCAATAGTGAATGTAACCAACCAGCCATTTAAATGTGTGAGCAACAAGCTCATTGGCTGCAGAAGTGATATGGACCAATCAGCTTGTGCCAAGTAGTTAATGCTGTAATTATCATCAGCTGTGTTAAGGACCCATCAGCCTGCGCCATCTAGAGTTTCATGACTGAACTATGTATTTATTCCTGTGATGGCAAAGCTGAATTTTCCAGCTTTCATTATTTCAGTCTTCAGTGTCACCTGATCCTTCAGAAATCATAATAATATCCTGATTTGCTGCTCAAGATACATTTCTTATCATTATCAATGTTGAAAACAATTGTGCTGCTTAATTTTTTGTGGAAAATGTGATACATAACCATCATTACCATTATCAAAGATACATTAAACTGATCAAAAGTGTATCATGTTTTCCACAAAAACATTAGTGTACCATCAAAATCTGACGCAGAATCCCTATGTAGGCACTGCTGTAGTCAGTCATGCGATTGCAAGGCACACCATTGGCCTCTGTTGTAGTCAAATGTGCAGAGGCTGAGCGAAGTCAAGAATGTATTATGAATTTTTTTATTCCGTGACCTGCTGAAATATTGCCTTTTGAAGTCAGTCTAGGGCACAATGTGATATAACCTTCAAATTTTCACACACTCTGAAGATTTAAGTCCACAGCATGTCAACAGAAATGACCAGGGCCTGCTGTGAAATCCGTATATTTGCACTCGCTCAGGATGCGTCCATAAAAGACCCGTACCAGAAATGAGTGCATCAGCAGCTCCTCTTCCAAAAGCCCCCTTTTTGTCCATTTGGTTGCATTTACAGCCTTATCAAATCGACGGTCGCGGTTGTCTAGTTAGGAAACAATGCGCAATACAAAGCCACCCCCAATGCTCTGGAAGGCATAGTAAATATAAAGACCGATCTGCCTTCACTTGCCCTTGCATGTCACATTATATGTGCAATCATGTCAGAGGTAATTAAACATGTGGGAAGAATACAAATCAGAGTATTAAGGATACCTGGGGTGGGCACAACAATCAGGCGAGTTTAGTATTCCTACTTCAGTTAAAGAACAAACCTGAAAAAAACATTGTTCCTCAGTGGGCGCTGTCACTTCCAACTTCCAATATAATTACTGCAGGAACATTAGCAACAACATTGTTATAGTAACACAAACTTACTAATAGAAAACGACTACCAGTTGGTCTTGAAACAAGTTGTTATTAATGGTGCCGTTCCTCCGAGGGATTTCAGATTTCACCTTTCTTGTTCACGCAGCCTGGAGCAGAATAACTTATAGAGGATAAGGAGGCAATTAAAACACACAGTGTCAATCAACTGTTGTTCTAGAAAGTGGGGCAGAAATGTAAGTGATAAATAATTAGAATGGTGCCAAAAAATCTTCACAGACTCTCACTGTCAGTAGCAGTTTGCATTACATGCATTTGTGTCACTTTCCAAGAAAACAAGGGCAACGCTGTCCAGTGGAGCTCGTTGCTATGTGGAGCTTGTGAAGCCTGGGGATGTCTCCAAACAGCTCACTATCCCAGTTTAGCTGGACCCAGGCTAGATTGCAAACAGCACATTTTTCAATGTTCAGATGAGCAAAATACTTATGTTAGGATGGATGTTTACTGACCTTTGCAGTGCCTTTAACTCCTCTTAAAGCTGGTTTCAAAACTCAGGGCTTGTGCCACTCAAGCTGTAACTTAATCCTGGATTTTGTCAAGAACGAAAGCACAAGCAATGAAACTAGACGGAGAAATCGCATTTTCTCAGATGTCTCAGACTGTATGACCTGTTCACAAACTGCAATAATATAAAAAGTACCATGGTATTACTGTGTTTTTAGACATACTACAAGGATAATACTATGTTTTTGAACATGCACCATGACATCCTTTTAAGTATACAGGTAATGTAATTCAGTATTATCTGATACCATGGTAAGGAATAAATATGGGCATCTTCAGAATGGTGCAAAGACAGCAAATCTTTGCAGAGTTGAGTTTGCTACGTCATGTGTGATATGTGACAAACTGTACAACATTGCCATCTACTGGCAAGCTGATTGAACATCCCATTCACTGAGAACAGAATAAAATATATATTTAATTTGTATTCATTTTTATTTATGTTAATAGATTTATTTGCATTCGTTCTACAACAAGTAGATCTCTTTTTTACATTATTTTTTATTTAACTGTTTGAATTATTTCTCTTTTAATCTCTATTCTTTTGTCATGATTCAAACTTGATATTGTGTTGTTATAAAGTTAGACCACTAGAGGGAACGCGACTCCTATTTCCAGAGGTAACCCTGGAATTTGGCCTAATCAAACTCTGATTGTGGGTAGTACAGCAGTTAATTGGTGAAATAATCAGAAATATAAATATATTTCTGCACATTTTCAATTTCTGACTATTATATGCCATATTCCATTAGTTCATCAGCTGTTTCTTTAAAGAAAAAGAGAAGACATCAATAAAAAAGTAGGATTTAATAGCAATAGGCCCACACACACACACACACATACAATGTTGGGTTTTCATGTTTTATGGGGACATTCCATAGACATAATGATTTGTATTCTGTAAAAAACTGTATATTCTATCCCCTAACTCTAACCCTACCCCTAAACATACCCATCACAGGAAACGTTCTGCATTTTTACATTTTCAAAAAAACATAATTCTGTATGATTTATTAGCAGTTTTCCTCATGTGGACCAAAAAATGTCCCCACAAGGACAAGGATTTTGAATATTGCCATCTTTGTGGGGACATTGAACATGTAAAAATGAAGAAAGCTTTCTGTGATGGGTAGGGTTTGGGGATAGAATATACAGTTTGTACAGCATAAACATCATTATGTCTATAGAAATGTCCCATAAAACAAGAAAACCCAACATTTCTGGGTCCCCCTGAGGAAACAAGCTTATAAATCATGTAGAATGATCTTTTTTGAAAAACTAAAATAGCAGAAAGTTTTCTGTGATGGGTAGTTTTAGGGGTAGGGTTAGCTGAGGGAGATATAATATACAGTTTGTACAGTATAAAAACCATTAAGTCAATGGAATGTCCCCATATGATGTATTATTAACAAAGTTCAGGAGGAGCACGTTCAAATGATCTACCCAATCAGTGTGACTGGAGGCCTATATATAGATAGCCCACTCACCTTCGTTCATCGACAGTCTTTTCTGCATCCCTCCACCATCCTGACTTTTCACTCTCGCTATTTTTCTATCCCAGCCAGGGATACGGGGGAGTACTCTGGGTTCGGGCTACATTCCGAGCTCGGAGCCCTCCCCCGGACAGCACGCCAAATACGCATACTCTTTTACTCTATCGAATTATTTTTAAGTGTGAACTCATGTGTGTGATTGTTTATCTGCTGTGTTGCAAAGTCAAACAAATTGAAACTTCATTTTTAAATCGTTCTTTAATCATATCAGATCTGTTCCACTGTCATGAGTCCCAGATGCTGGAACTTGAGATGAAGTTGTTAGGAGACAAAAGCTGGAGAAGTTTTTAAAGATTGCCAAAATGTAAGCACTTTGAAATCTATCGGAACATACTAGGGGTGGAAAAAAAATCTTGAAACTACTACAATCAAATTGAGCAAGCAGACAAGAGGGGCAATTGCAAAAAGAATTGAGCAGCAGGCCAAGTTGAGTGGGAGAATCTGTCCAGACATCAGCAACCTCATCAGCACTTCACTTACTCACCCACTTAAAGAGAGAGAATTGAAGGAAGCCACTTGTGAGAAATGTCAGTAGTGCCCAGAGTTTGTAAATGAGACATATAATTTTTTCATTTTGGTCAGTGTTCAATTTGGAGAGGAATACTCTTGAATAAAATGTGTTGAATGCTATTAAACAAGAAATTATTTCAATGGGATTTTGAAAAGGAACAAAAACAGGACGAAAAAAAAACCTCAAAAGAAGTAATTCTGAACAGCATTGCAGTTCCTTCCTTGGTCATTTTCAGTCAGTTTTGATCAACCATGTGCTCTGAATCACACCCTCCACAGTGATCTCTGCAGTTTCCAAAGGCCTTCGGTGGAAGTCTATTAGCTGGCAGGCTGAAACTGAGGCAATTTTCTTTTCTTTGATCAAGTAATCAAAAGGAACCGTCAAAGTCAGCAATTACTGTTCCTCAAACGTGACTTAATTACATCCTATAGCTGTTCAAAGACAAATGTTTGCACAGAACACATTTGCCATCCGAAGGAGAAAATGAATGCCGTTTCTTTTCTCTACTAATTAATATATTATAATGGGGATCAACCACGTAATGGCTTCTACACGGACCGGATGCGCTTACACACCAATATAGCTTTTGAAACGAGCAATCAATTAGCTGTACAGATGACACGGATCAAATTACTCTCAATCGATTGCCCCAGAATATTGCTTACCCCTGTACTGTGTGTGTTTCTAAGTGTGATGAATGAGAGCCATTCTTAAGAATTATTCTAGGGGGTTGAGTTTTACAGCTATCCCCATTCTTACAGTCTCAAACTAATGAGGGTTAAGATTTGTGGGGTAGAAACACAACAAACCTCTCCCCCTCTAAATGACTGAAAAGGCCACAGAGAATATACAGACTTCCTGCCACAAATCTCCCATTGATTTCCCTTTTAACACTAGCTAAATGGAGGTGCGCTACAGCACTCTCTTTGATGAGACTGCTTTTTATAATATGAATACACATATGGACAAATTCACAGTGCATATACACAGACAAACATGTCTTCTGGCATCTGTACATCTAAATCACCGCTCAATCTTCACATTTTACACATCAAGTGTTTTAACCCTCCTCACATAAACACATACAATGAAGTCTTAATAAGCACCATCCTTGATATATAGAGCCCTTATGCTATGCTTACATTACAAAATGTTTCTTCTATTACAGTAGAAGCCCTGTCGTCACTTCCGTCTTCCTCTCTCGCTTCCATCTTGCTCTCCGCGTGTGTTTGCTGCTAGCGTGCAGATGAAAGAAACGATAATGAACCAGGAGAAATTAGCCAAGTTGCAGGCACAAGTCCGCATCGGTGGAAAGGGCACTGCTCGCAGAAAGAAGAAGGTGGTCCACAGAACGGCTACTGCTGATGACAAAAAGCTCCAGTTCTCCTTAAAGAAATTGGGAGTAAATAACATCTCTGGCATTGAGGAGGTGAACATGTTCACAAACCAGGGCACGGTGATCCACTTCAACAATCCCAAAGTGCAGGCCTCACTGGCAGCCAATACCTTCACTATCACAGGCCACGCCGAGACCAAGCAGCTGACAGAGATGCTGCCCTCTATCCTCAACCAGATGGCTGCTGACAGCCTGACCAGTCTGTGCAGACTTGCGGAGGCCCTGCCCAAACAAGCTGGTGATGGAAAGGCACCGGTAGCTGGTGGAGAGGAAGATGATGACGAAGTTCCAGATCTCGTGGAGAATTTCGATGAGGCTTCAAAGAATGAGGCAAATTAACGTCATGGGAAGGAAAGGCGTTTGAAATCTCTGGTCTCAGTGGAGACTTGTGGGACTTTTTTCCACCCCCCCTTTTCTTTTATAAATATATAAATATAAATATATTACAGTAATTTAACTCCCATATAGCTGACATTTTTTTCTCTCAGAACGTTTGTTAATGATTCTAAAAAATATACATAATTCATTTTGATTATCCTTTGATTATTTGCCTCTGTAATAGTTACAGACATGAAGGTAACAGAATATTAAAGAATAATCGATCGATTAGAGTCAGCAAAATCCATTCAGGAAATGTTTTAGCTATATATTCTGTCTCTTGGATGGATTTATTGTTATGTTTCAAACAAAGTTAATTGTCTGCAAAAGCATGGCTGAATCAATGGTGCATCATTTGTGTGATGCTGTTATTCACATTATCCATTGGTATCCGGCAATGTCTTCGATTAACTGACAATAAATCCAACAAAGCTCATTTCCTAGATGGTTAGTCTTTCGTACCCAACCTTAAGGTGAGTATTGATCACGTATCGGGTTTCTAATCAAGTTCAGTATGCCTATGCAATCTCATTAGTCTGAATGTTTTATAACGTCAAGCAATTTCTAGCTAATGATTTGGGTTTGTGTAATTAATTCTTTATTTTTTTGAAAAATATTCATTAAACAGAGGAAATTGATTTTGGTTTGATTAGAGTGGAATGAAGCATGTTAATAAGTGAAGAGCAATCAGTGTACCATATACACAAAGGAAACATGATTGAATCAATGTTAATGGCTCAATCAGAGAAATAAAAAAGTCATTTGCAGGGGCACAAGACAATGAAGACACACTGGCAACATGTCAGATGTAGTATGTCTGCAAATGTATTTGTACGCTTGGTTTTGATTGTTTATTGATTTTTAGAGAGATAATCCATAATAAAACATTAATATGGATTCTATATGCAAATGATAACGAGTGAAAATGTATTCGTTTATATTCTTCTGCTCCATAGATTTGAAATGGCAACTGTCGTGCTAGTCTTCAGTAAACAGGTGGCGCTCAAGCTCTTAATTCATCCATACAATCAAGAAATAAAACTCCCTAAAAGGGTTTAAGATCATATGAGACGCTTAAATGAAGAAAAGGGAAGAGTTACAGGTGGCAGCCCAAATGTGATTGTTTCATTACGAACAGTGAGCAAAATCTTAGCCTACTTGCACTGAATGACGTCATACTTGCTCTTATGTAGCTAGTACGCAAAACTGAGGAGAAGATTAAAAAGGTTGGGGGTCTTAAAAGTGTGTATGCTTTTTACACATACGCAGTCTAAATATGTGTGCGCTTCGACGACATTTTCAAACAACGTTACAGTAACCGCCAAAAACTGTGAAACAAGTTACTGATTAGAGTGAGCTAAATAGACGCTTTCACCTGAGGTAATCATAGCAACAGCCGAGTGCTGTCTGTTTCGGTCGGTATACAACGATAAAAATAGGCTAACTGTTATTTATTGTTATTCATAATTAGGCTGTTATTAATAATTGTCATTATTTTTTCACGTTATTAAAGATTTATCAAAAAATTAGCACAAAATGGTTAGTATTTTGTTAACAACGCCTAGATAATTCCTAACTCAAGAGTGGGCAAAAAACTTACAGAGATTGTTTAAAAAAAAAAAGTGAAAAATTAACAGGCAAGGGTGTCAGATGTGGATCGCAAAGTGAACTCCATTTGTGCTTGGACAGTCTTTGAATAATTCTTATTAAGTAAAGTGCTAAATGGTGCCTAATCAGCGAATATTCACTGTCCAACTGAGCCAAAGGGACCGACCTTCTCCAGAGATCCGAGCACATGCGCAGTATCTTCTCACAGAGTGCGCGTACTTCGACCTTATGATATTGTCGGTCAACTGAGCGCGCACAGCACTCATATTTGACATTAAATGTGGACTGACATGAACTTTTAATAATATTGGAATGTTCATTCTATGTACATTTTAACAAGAAATCGTTTTTTTGAACGATTGCTGAAGAGATGATAAAGAAGAGATCAAAGGCTGCATATAGCGCAATGCCACGATATTAGTGTTTTATCGTAATAGCCTATATTTTTAACTCTTAGTACAGTTTTTTTATTCTCTTCTCGTGGGGTGTGTCCAGCAGAGCAGCACTGAGCGCTTGTTGGAGTCTGTCCGGATGTGTATATGATGTCTGATCACTTGTTCCTCACCACTTGCACCAGTGCGCAGCTGGCGCGCAATGGATTTACTGTGGAAATTCTTCTATTTCGTATTTAACCAGTTTCTCTGCTCTCTGAATGGATCTGAATAAAGCGACGATGATATTCGTAACTTTTTGGATAATATTGCCTGTCCTTGGTAAGTTGCGATGCATGTGTTCCAATATTTGTTTGAGTAAATCTGCAACAATATATATATATATATTGTAATTCAGACGCATAAATTTTTTTTTGCTAGTATTATTATTACTAGTATTATTATTTTTAAACCTAGCAGGAAACAGATTTTTTTGTTTTTATAAAAAAGTGTTTTTGTCTTTTACATATAAGTTGTCTCTATTTGTTTAAATGGGGTCCACAAAAGTAACTAGGTAAGTGCTATTACAATAATTATTATGAACATTGGAAAGTCGTAGTAATAGCCTACTGTGACAGTTCTACCATTCTGCCTTATTCACATCTGTAACTTTGTCTGTTCCCTGCACAGATATAGTGCACTTCTCAAAGGCAGATGCGATCGCACAGTCTCGTTCGGTTCGACTGGACTGCGTTAGGGCTCATGAACAGTGTTTGGGGAAGTACGGCTGCAGCACTAAGTACCGAACCATGAGACAGTGTGTGGCCGGGAGAGCCGGTAACTTCAGCATGCTGGCTGAACCCGAGGCGCAGGACGAGTGCCGGAACGCCATAGAGTCCATGAAACAGAGTCCTCTGTACGACTGCAAGTGTAGGAGAGGAATGAAGAAAGAGAAGAACTGTCTGCGCATCTTCTGGAGTATATACCAGAGTTTACAGGGTGAGCAGATGATCCATGCATAACATTACAGTTGAACAGAATCAAATATGAAAAATAATCATGCTCTGTAGACCACTTTAAGTCTTGGAAATGCATTATGCATATGCCGTTATAACCATGTTATAACTATGTTATAACCATTTTTAACTTTAATATGGATAAAGTTAAAATGTTCTGGTTCTAAGAATGATGCATGTAAACAGTTTGAATTCTCACTTGCTAAATTATTATTTTAACTATATTTTCACTTTGCTGGTGTTTATCTTCCAGCCAATGACTTGCTTGAGGACTCGCCATATGAGGCAGTAAACAGCCGCCTGTCTGATATTTTTCGTCTGGCTCCTATCATATCAGGTAAGTCTGATGTTAATATATCTCCACCTCAAACTTATCTGTCAGTTCGCACAGAGTACAAATCATTTGCCAGCTTTTTGTTTTGTCTGTTGATTCTAAATATATGCATAATATATGTCTACGATATATGTGTACATCCTCTTTCCCTGCCTCGTTCTCGGGAGATGCTCATTTGGCTATGGATAAAAGTGTCTGCAAATGCCAAATGAATGAATTGAAATGCCTTGTGGCTTATGAATGACCCGCCTGCATCCGTCATTTATAAAAGTGTGCTTTGTAATGGATGTTAGAGATTTGAGTGAACAGGTTTCAGTGATGTCCTTGGAAAAGAGTCAATGCCTAATGCATTCCTATAGAGGACTAACAGAACAAGTGCTGCTTGATGGAGATGGTATAGATGTGCCCTGTAGATGGCGCTGTTCCTCCCCTGTTCATCTACTGTGAGGTCTGCTGGTGTTGAGGATAACACTGACTGCATCTCTCAATCTGAGCTGTGCTTGACTGTAGAAGTTCTGCAGTAAATCTCCATGGTGACAGACAGTAGCTCTGTTCCAAAACCTAGTAGCTTCCTCTCTGCCAACTGCCTACATGGGCAACATTCTAACCATCATGGAAGCTCATTAGTGACACTCTCATAATGAACAGTCTGCATAGACAGCACCTCCGTGCGGCACACAAATAGTACTCCGCACCCATTTTGAGACTCGACTGGCAATTGATTTCAATAGCGTTTGACATTATGCTGCCCTGCTAAGAGTGAGATACTATACACATTAAAATACACAGCACAAACTATTGGATAAAAAACCTGTTTTTATACGTAATTTTCAGTATTGAGTAAATTGTTAATTTGTGTTTATATATATATATATATATAGATGCTTAGATACCTTCTTTTTTGAAAAGCCTGTGATGCACTAGGTTTTGGCAGAGAACAAGTGTCTGTGGTTTCTATTTGCATTAGAGTTTGGATTAAAAATGAATATACTGTTCTATAAGGAACATGTGGGCATTACATGAAAGTACATGGGACGCTCTCCCATTACATTTCCCCTTATTCCACTTCAAATCAATAAAGCCGTACGAGAAACACAGCTTCTGAGACTACAGCCTTGTTTTTTCTTGAAGTTCTAATCAATAAGCTTAAATGAAAAAAATAAGCTTAAATATACCGGTTTTATATTTATTAATTCTTAAATCATCAGCCTGGCACAATTAGAGCATTATTACAAAATGAACATCATCGGCTTGCTTTTGTTTTGCAGTGTATCCGTGTATGTGTGTTGACTACTTGTAGCAGCAGACTATTGTACATCGCCAGGGAGAGAGAGACATTAATTCGAATTATTTTCATATTTGGATGCAAAACCATGGGAAAAAATGTGCACTAGAAAAATATTAAAGACGTGCACTGGCTCTGGCATGTCCAAGCAACCCCTAGTAATAATTCACAGCTGGTCTATACAGGAGTGAGCAGGATGTTTATGGCTGCTGCCAGAGCAGCTTCAATAAAAACTGATTTGGTTGAGAGACTCAGAGCTGCTGTGCCAGATCTCAACATTGCCCAGATGGAAAGACATTCCTGTTCTTGAGGTGGTGCAGTGTCTGGGTTATACAGGCCTGTAGAAATCCCTGCATCAACAAATAGTGGTACCAAACCCATTGTAACAGAATACTGTGGAGAGAGGGATAGGAAGTTGAAAAACAAAACAAAAACGGTTGGTTGGTGTCCAACGTGTGTCTTGTGAGTAAAGTATTTTTAGATTTACTGTCATGAACCACTGAATCAGCCCACATGCAGGACCCCAATAATAACTGACCTTAATCTCTTACTCTCAGTGGGACATCTCTTTACACACTCTTGTGTGGGTGTTTTCAGGCTTTTCACAGCAGAAATGGATACTTGAGTCTGAGGCTCGTTCACACAGTGCCAACAAGCACCAAATTCCAATGGTTGTTGGGTTTTGTTCAGTTTGATCAGTTTATTAACCTGTTGGTGTGATCATGACATTATGTTTACATACTGTAAATACAGCAGCAAACTTCAGGGGCCGTATTCACAAAACATCTTAAGGCTAAAAGTAGCTCCTAACTTGCCGATTTAGGAGAAACTCTTAAAAATAATAATTTTTGGACTCCTAAATTTTTGCTCTGAGAGTATTTCACAAAGCATTTTAGCGCTAAAACTAGCTCCTAAATCTGTAATAAGTTAGGAGTAGTCAAGAGGACTCCTAACTCACTAAGACCAAATCACAAACAGTCCTAAAGTGGCTGTTGCTGGCAATCCACCTCAGCAATCCACTCAAAAACACTGTATACCACTGAGGCAATAGCCTTGGGTGCTGAGCCTTTTCTTCATAAATTCAATAAACATTTTGATTTTTAGATTTTAATCTGCAATGACATAACATAAAGATTCAATTATATACAGGCAAAGTGTATTTAACAATGGAGAATAAAACACTATGGTCAAGTTGAAAATAATATCCTATCGTCTGCGCTGATAGCCTTGTGGGCAGCTCGCATGACGCGAGTTCGAGTCCCGGCTCGTGAAACTTTCCCGATCCCGTGCGGTCTGAGGCGAGGCTCCGAGCTCAGAAAAAAAACATTTTTATTTTAAAATCTTTATTTAAATATGACCACATTTTTATTTGAATATGGCAACATGATACCTTGTTCAACAATATTTATATGAATAAATTACTGACAGAGACCCCACCCCCATCAGCCAATCACTGTTTAAAAAAAAAGTTAGTAAGCGTGTTGACATAATCCATAGCAACAAGGTCAACCCCGCCCTTTTTTCTTAGATTAAGACTTCTCTTTATTTCTTAGTAAAAGTTTGTCTCAGCAGCTTTGTCAATAGGTTTTAAGAGAAAACTCTTAGCTAAGAACTTTTACTGCTATTTAGGAGAACTCTTAGTGGTAAGATAAAATGTTTTGTGAATATGGCCCCTGATTGATTTTGCCAAGTAAGACATGTTCCTGGATCAACATATTTTGTTGATCCTGAAAAAACATTCCTATCCGAAAATTTAGTCCTAACCATATCCCTACCCCTAAACCTAACCCTACCCATAACTTTTCCCTAAAATCAGAGGGAAATGATAGGTGAATAACACTGATGTAGAAGCAACTAACCCTGGTTTTAAGCCTAAACTTGACATAAACTGTAAACTTGTCCCTAAAATCTGATTGGTTGATTGGAATGTTGTTCCAGGACCAACAAAGGTGTTGATCCAGGAGGATGTTGTACTTGGTGAAATCATGTTCACCATTTGAAATGTTAGTGTTTGGGGCAGTGTGAACCAGCCTTTAGTTACAAATTAACTGTCCTCAGACTCGATTTAGACTGATAAAAAACTGATTAAAGACTTGACTGAAAGTGATTATATTAACATTTAGTAATTTATCAGATTTTTTTATGAAAGTGACTTTCAAATGAGGAACATGACAAGCAGTTTGTGATAACTACTACTAAAGGGATCTTTGAGACGTCACTTAAACTTGTGACCAACGACTTGACTGTGAAAGAATGTGAACGTGTCTGGTGCACAGCATTGATGCCAAGCAAAGAGACAGAAACAGTCAACAGAATATCAGCTTTCTCAAACTCTTTTCATAGTCCTGACAAACAGAAATGCCTGGTCATCTAATTGAGCTGTCCAGTAATGTTTCAGTAAATGTGTTAAGGTCACACTTCCTGTCAGAAACATAACTGAGATCAATATGAATGGCCGCATTAAGCGTCTAATAATTGCTGAGCAAGACAGTTCACTCTCCAACTTAGCATTTTAAACAAACTATTCTCCATAAAGATGCATCATTGAGGTAATGGCAGTCAAAACGGATCGGGTAATTACACAGGTTTTACGTCATGTTTATGAGAAGCCGGGTTATGGACTTGATGCCTCTTAGATGACTCAGTTCAATAGGTATTGTCAGAACGTAGTCTTTGTTCAGAATGCTTCTGTATGCAATATGCTGTGCCGGCACTTTCTGTCCTCTTTATTTGATGCCACACCCTGCAGCTCTACATAGCTTTTGTGGGGTTTGGGCTTTAGTAACAGATCCTTTTGAGCTGTGGGATCACAAGAAAAAGAAAGGGGGGGAAATCAACCATGTGAAGGAGGAAAGACATGCCCTGTTTAGTGAAAAAGTAGCCGAAAGGGTCGAGCAGAATTGTACAATGGTTGCCAGTAGGCAGGCCAGTTAGTAATGTTGTAAAGCTTATTAGGTTTTCCACAGTTAAATGGAATGTTTACCCAAAAATGAACACTCTGTTATTATTTACTCACCTTCACATCGTTTCAAACCTGTATGATTTTTTTTTTTCATCTGTTTTTGTGCATCCAATGAAAGTCAATGGGTTCCAAAACAACACTGGAAATTTCATCTTTTCTGTTCCAACGAAAAAGGAAATACATACAGGTTTGGAACAACATGAGTAAATGATGACATAATTTTAATTATTGGGTGAACCCTTGCTTTATGTACACTAAGGTTTTACATTTCTACCTTCATTTGAAGTACAACTTTAATGGCCATAGGTAAAGACAGTGTATAGAAGACTTTTTAGACATCCATCTAACCACTTCATGGCTGTCCACATGGCTCTTTATTTGTCTTTCAGTGCTGTGGCAAAAGAAACATGTTTATTGTGCCATCAATCATGAGACATTCATACCAAATAACCACTGGAATATATTCGCCTGGAAATGCTTGAATTAAAACGGGTCCTTTCCATAAATCAATAAAGAAAGCGGTCATGAGAGAAGAAGAATGATCACACTGTCACTGTAGAGCGAGAGTTGTGCCACCTGATCAGTGAGGAGCTGGAGCAATGAAGGCAGAGAACGGCAGCCATTGTTGGATTAATAAATAGATGAACCCATAGGGAAAATGGGGGCAGTCGTGGCCTAATGGATAGAGAGTCGGACTTGTAACCCAAAGGTCATGGGTTCGAGTCTCAGGTCCGGCAGGGATTGTCGGTGAGGGGAGTGAATGTCCAGCACTCTCCCCACCCTCAATACCACGACTGAGGTGAGACCCTTGAGCAAGGCACCGTACCCCCAACTGCTCCCCGGGCGCCGCAGCAATGGCTGCCCACTGCTCCGGGTGTGTGTTCACTGCTGTGTGTGTGCACTTGGATGGGTTAAATGCAGAGCACAAATTCCGAGTATGGGTCACCATACTTGGCCACATGTCACTTCACTCACTTCACTTCAAAATGAAAAGGATAGTTCATCCAAAACGAAAATTCTGTCATTATTTACTCACCCTCAAACCTGTTTTTCTTCTGTGGAACACATAAGTAATGTAAAATTTCTACTTGTTTAAAAAATAATGTAAAAATGTCAAAGGGATTTAAGGAAATAAAGAAATAAGAACAGTACACATTCACTCTTACTCTTATTACTAATATTTCTCTGAATGTTATGTCTCAAGTCCTGTTTTGTAATTTTGTACTTGACTCTTTTTTCTGTATACTTCCATGTTCATTATTGTTTCTCTCATTGTCTACTTGTATTATCTCTTCCTTGTTATGTACACTGTAAAGCGTCCTTGAGCTCTTTTTTATGTCAAAAACTCAAAACGTTTCTTGTCTCGTCAAGTAGATTCAGTTATGAATTACATGTCTCATGTTAAAAGGAACACTCCACTTTTTTTGAAAATAGGCTAATTTTCCAACTCCCCTAGAGTTAAACAGTTGAGTTTTACCGTTTTCGAATCCATTCAGCCGATCTTCGGGTCTGGCGGTACCACTTTTAGCATAGCTTAGCATAGTTCATTGAATCTGATTAGACCGTTAGCATCTTGCACAAAAATGACCAAAGAGTTTTGATATTTTTAAATAGGACAAATATCGAAACTCTTTGGTCATTTTTGAGCGAGATGCTAACGGTCTAATCAGATTCAATGAACTATGCTAAGCTATGCTAAAAGTGGTACCGCCAGACCTGGAGATCGGCTGAATGGATTCGAAAACGGTAAAACTCAACTGTTTATCTCTAGGGGAGTTGGAAAATGAGCCTATTTTCAAAAAAAGTTGTGATCCTTTAAATTATAGCATATTTTCAATTCAATTCAAAATGACAAAATTTTATAGAAGAATTCAGTAGTTTGCATCACTAGACATTTCTGTCGGTCGTTTAACTTTTCTATTATAAAACAGATATTCACATTGGAATTCACACTCATCTTCTGTGAACAGTAAGGCCCGCCTTCTTTGATTTGATTGGCCATCTCGATCATTTTAAAACGTCAAACAGCGCTGAGGCAGACCAGTGTAAAAATGTAACTTTTTTAACTTTTTGTCATCCTGATAACAAACAAAGCGGTGCGTAACGGAGTGCAGCAGAACAACATCAAGAATATCAAATATTAGGGGGGACAGTTTGGCCATTTCTAATTATTGGAGGGAACTTGTCCCCCTCAATGTCTATGGTGGTTATGGCCCAGCTTCTTCTTTTGTGTTCCATGCATACAAGATTAATGACATCGGAGTGAGTAAATGACAGAATTAAAATTTTTAGAACTATCGCTGCGTCCGAAATCGCGTACTGTCTGAGTAGATACTACATTTGAATTGTCATTATCACGTGACCTACCGGCGTCAGTTACGTCTATTCACCTCCATTCATAAATCCTCTCCCGTGGCCTCATGGGATAGTAAAGTGTCCATCGAATGCGCACTTCAGAATTTCGCCGGAAGTAGTTGGTCATCCGGGGACTTTTTGCCTACTGTTTTTTGAGTACTATGAATTCAGACATACTACTTTGTTGGCGTACTGTCTTTCACATACTATATAGAAGAGAAGTATTCGATTTCAGGGATCGGGTTCATTTTTGGCTGCCGAATGTGTGTGTGGAACCAAAGATCATAGTGAAGACTACAACAGATATAATGTTTCTCAATCAGCCACTCCTACCAGTTTAGACAGATGAATCTTGTTCTGTGCCTTGTAAATTGATTTTTTTCATGTTCCTGCTTTGGTCCACAGGCTTGTCAATAATGAGGTGATCACAAATGGCCATTCATTTGTCTCGCTATAAGGGCTACTCACAATTAAATGTTATATATGCAAAAAATGGCTCATTTTTGACATGCCTTGACATTTGATTGACATCAATCTTATACTAATTAAGGCTATTTATTTGATCACAAATACTGTAAAAACGGTACTATTGTGCAACATTACTACAATTACAATAATATTACTGTGATGGCAAAGCTGAATTTAGCATGATTTCGGCTTGGGTCATGTGCTGAAAATGTCATATTTCATAATTCAAGTCAAACAGACCTACTGTATGGAAATTGAGTGCACATCCCTGTTTCTGTTGCCCTTACAACTGCAGCCCACTTTCTCACAGGAAGGAGAGATGGAGATACAGTGGTCTATTCCTCTCACATGCAGAACTGAAGTTGTCCCGCCCATCAATTATTCACACCCTCGGGCTGGTCTAGAATGTAGTAACAAGTCCCATGTGGCCCTGTCCTCTAAGAGAACTGAGATGCATCGAGGTCAAATGGACCATGTCCTCTTCTCATGCAAGATGGTCTGCTTCCTTTCATGAGTTGCATACATTTGGTTGTATTCAGTCACGCCGCTCATCCAGAAAGTTTGATTGAATATGAAACAGACAGAGAGTCTATTAAAAGAAGAATGTGGGTAATTATAAAGGAATCTGATAGATACTAAATTAAAATCCTTTTCATTGTTATTACATATATTATATATTTTTAAAAATGCCTTTAATGTCTAGCTCTGTCTAATTTATTTCTGGATGCGTTTTACTTAGTTTTGATCCATAATTCCATTGTCTCCATAATGACAATAAATCCTGTCATTGTTTTAAACATTCAGTATTGCTCATTTGAATGGCCATAGTCTGTTTTAAGAAAATCATTTCAGACCTTCACCGATATTGGCACGAATCACAAAAAGCCTATAAGAGAGAAAGAGGTTATTAAATATGAAAAAATGGCCCTGTCAGCAGTTATTGTTTGGAAGTGCAATTTGATTTCCAATCTCATTTCACATCATTGACATGAATGCCAGGGCCGTACGGTTCATGAATCCCAACCAGCTGCCACATAGCCTGAGGAAGGAAAAGACAATGAGAGACAAACAGAGAAAGAGAGGCAGCTTTTTATGTTTGTATAGAAATAGACTGTTTTTGACATTAGATAATCAAACTCTGCTATGGGATAAGCATGTAAACACACAAAACAAACGTCTCAAATCCTCATCATCTCACGCTATGAGAAAAATGTCGGCCTTGTCAGAAAACACGTAAACAGCTTGATGATTGCTGGAGGCATAAATGACATTTAAAGCTTGTGCGTGCTGTGTTGTGTACAGCTCATAAGCGTTGGGTAATTACAAATGTCTGGATGGTTGATTACAAATCATTCAGCATCAATAACTCTGTCAAATGTGACAAAAAGGGGGAAATATGAAGAAAAAGCCTAACGTTTAAAACACTCTGCAGTTAATAAAAGTGTAATTTGTTGGATTCAAGAATTTTTTTAAATCGATTCTGATTCCAATTCCAGGTTTTCAAAATTGTTTCCAAGTTTTCACAAATCTTAAAGGAAAGGAGGGGAATTGAGATCTTAACAGTGCAATATAAAGTACAATTTACATGATTATGATTAATAATATGCATAACAAGAGATCTTAAAGAAACCCCTCCTGTTCGAACCACTCGCTCTAAGCGGGACTCGAACCCAGGTAAGCTGGCATGGGAGGCGGGCTCTCTAACAAGGAGGCTAAACACCGCAGTCGCTAGAGCGCCTCTTGAGATCAGGGGAGTAAAGTTTACATGCACAGCTCTTACCAGCCAATGTCCATTACACTCCACCCTCCTTAAGCTCACTCCCATCCAGGTCACAGCACCAATGTAACCCCTCCCGTTTGAACCGCCCGTTCTAAGCGGGACTCGAACCCGGGTCTGCCGGCATGGGAGTAGGTTGCTCTAACAAGGAGGCTAAAGACCACAGTCTCTAGAGCGCCTCTTAAGATCAGGGGAGTAAGGTTTACACGCACAGCTCTTACCAGCTAATGTCCATTACACTTACCCCCCTTAAGCTCACTCCCACTCCCGGGTCTGCCGGCATAAGGGGTCAGGCGCTCT
Organism: Anabarilius grahami; assembly: GCA_003731715.1. Taxonomy (NCBI): domain Eukaryota; kingdom Metazoa; phylum Chordata; class Actinopteri; order Cypriniformes; family Xenocyprididae; genus Anabarilius; species Anabarilius grahami. The sequence continues at coordinate 6,223,446 of RJVU01067793.1, read as the reverse complement.
AACAAGGAGGCTAAAGACTGCAGACTCTAGCGTCAGTCGCTAGAGTGCCTCTTGAGATCAGGGGAGTGAGGTTTACACGCACAGCTCTTACCAGCCAACATCTGTTACACTAACAATTTCTATTAATAATAAATAACCATAAGATAAATAAACTTATTCTTAGTAAGCATTTAGTTTAGCAACATCTTTGCAAAATATTTTTGAGTGGAAACTTTAATAAATGATTTGCCTTCCATTTAAAATGCATCACCTCTTTTTACCTCCTGTTATGATTGTTTAACTTATTAAAAATTAAAAAAAACTATTTAGTATCGTTGTGGTGTTTCAGCCATGAACGATTCTTGAACGAATCTGTTCATTGAATGACACAAAATACTCAAAAGACACCTATGATATAATCAGTGTGTGAATCTGAATGATTCTTGATGAATAGAATCAAAAGATTCAAGGAGGATGATTCAAAACCCCTGTTATAGCACTTCTGTGATCTGTAGCAGTTTGATTGAGGTAATGAATACAGAATGAATCAAGTCAGGCCTTTGAATGGAGTTGACTCTCGATTCTCAGAATCAACTAATCAATTTGTTTTCAAATCCACTTCCAGCCTAGTTAAACTATCAGTGAATTGATTCAAAGCAACTATCATCCATTTCCCCCTACAAAAGAATGTGCATTTTGATTGAAAGTAGTTGAATAAATATCATACTCTACTGCATTCATGTATGAAAGGGACATGATATATTCTGAATCATAACTCTTGAAATATGATGGGCTGAGAAGGTCATAATTCATAAAGCTGTATCTGTATGTCATTGACCTTGTCATAACGAAAGATTAGCGCTATGAACTACACATTAAACAAGTCAAAAGCAGAGTGCTACATAATACAGCATAACTGTTCATATTTTCACATCAAACGCTGTTTATGTCTGAGGCTGTATCAGGAAGTGACACCGCTGTCTGTGTTTTTTAAACTGATCATAAAGTGCTTGCACTGCAGTACTCCGTGAGCTTGCGTGACCAGGTCACCCAAAGTCACGTCATCTGTCAGTGCTGAGATTAAGGACATTCAATGACCCACACACACACACACACACACAGACAGAGAGAGAGAGAGAGGGAGAGAGAAAGACTCGAACACCCACACACAGCAGAAGAGTACAGATTCAATAGGCAGTGAGAGCGTAAAGGCTGTCAAACATATATAATACAAATCCTTTGGAGTGGATTTTGGAGAGAAGCCTAGCGAGAGAAAGAGGAAATCCTTTATTCTAATGGACTGGGTTGACAGCTCTATGCTGTCAGTCCCTAAGGACTGATCCCCTGCTGTGGATGTGTGCTTCAGTGTTTGTGATGTATGAAGCCTATAGTTATCATTTCCTGACTCCAATATTGTGGGAATGTGAATGGGAGTAGAACGCAACCACCCCCCTCCCTCTCTTTTAAGAGTGTGCCTGCATTCATCAGTGGATTTATCACATCTCTCTAGCTTACTTTAGCTCCTTTTCTCTTTCTCTTTAGCCATTCAAACATTTACATGCATGCCCAAACAAGTCTGATTTGGAGCACGCTTCAGTGTTACTGTGCTGCTTTTAACTATTTAGCAATGATCAGTGGACAAAGGGAGTTGAGAAGGAGGTGTGGCACAAAAGGATGACTGCAGTGTTTAAATTGAATTTTGTATTTTCCAATGTCTGTTGAATTGAGAAAAATATTTTTTACAAGCCTTGAAATTATACAATGACATGTTTTGTTACAAATAAGGGGGAAATAGCTCAAAATACCACTGTCATAAGGACCAATAATGTTTAATAATAATTATAAAACAATAAAAAAGTATTTGGCATCATAATTGTTATTATTATTATAATAAATTACATTATTATTTTATTATTGTTATAAAATATTTTTCTATATGACTGTGGTATTATGCTTTTTTACCTTGCATATTTGTAACAATCATGTTCATTTTATAATTTACAGCATTTTATGCTAGATCATATAAATAAGATTAAAAAAAAGAGTAAAATTGCTAAATAATACCACTGACATATGAACAAAAAATAATTTGTGTGCATTATTATTATTATTACTACTACTACTGATAATCATAATTAAATGATTATTTTATTATTATAAATTAGTTTTTGTATATGAGCATTTTTCCCTTGCATATTTTTAACAGCACATCGTTGCAAAAATCACAGAATTTTATGCTAGCTAGATCATTCCACATATAAATTTAAGCATTCTATAAAATCTTATGAAGGTAAAAAATTGTTACAGAACATTTTTGTCGCAACAGCTAGCTGTATGAATCTCTCACATCAGTGAGTATTTTCCCCAAGTTAAATCATGTCTTTTGTTGCAGTTCCACATAAAGTTACCGGCAAACTGACAAGCATCTCTGTATTATTTAGATACCAGAGGCAATTTTGACTTGCATTTGGCACTCAGCGAGTGTTCATTTTACACCCGGCGTGCATCGCTTTTTCATTCTCAATTTATTAATGCCTCAGTCTTGGCTCCATTTCTCACAGATTAATAAATAGTGGCTTGTATGTTTTACTGCTAATGTATGTAAATTGAAGGCAGAGCCCCAGAGGGAAATTACTTGGCAGTTGTTGATGGTAAAACATCAAATACCAGTTTTATGTCTTATTAGACATTGATTTTTCTTCTATATTGAAAGTCATCAACGCTGTACACTTTATTAATTACACTCGTGAGATTTTGTGCAGTTTAATTGCTTGGCGGTTGGACACACACAGCCACACACACACACACACACACACACACACACACACACACAGCCCTTAGTCATCATTTACTCTCTTTACAACACAGTCTCAAACTCCTAAGAGCTTTCCATCTCTCACTCCCAAAACACACATAGTCAAACATATAGCAGTAATGTGACTCCCTCCATTGTCACTGCAACAATAGCACCAACAGGGTAAATCTCCAAGCCATTGCTGGAATTTCACTGTTCCACTGGAGTATCAATGACCCCCAAATCCCTCTGGCTCTGGTAATTATTTGAGATCATACTAATCTACTAGCACTGTCGGGAACTGACTAAAGTGTCCATTACCTCAGCCTGTTAGGGGTCACCAGTTTACAATCTCTGTTAGATTTGGGTGGTCATGATACAAACATTTTTGAAGTTACCAAAACCATTTAAACATGCCCAGTAGTAATTTTACTACCACACCGGACTTTTGAAATTTGAAATATCAACAACATAAAAAACAGCATGACATTTGATTCGATTTTTTTTATTTTAAAAAAAATAAAATAATGGTCAGGATGTTTGATAAAGTAACACACCGTAATTGTTTGGCTAAGGACTACGCATTCATAGAGAGTTCATTGAAAGAGTGTTTGAGAAGAGTGCCATCATTTCAACCTCATCTTTAAGACATTTCAGGGCATGATCTCTGGTGAGAAGTCAGCTAATGTAAATTTCATTATAAAGTTGTCCTGCTTTTCACCTCGTCAGTCGTTTGATCGACGACTCAAACTGCCGGTCTTTTCGAGCAGAGCTGCATCAGCTATACGTCAACTCTGTAAACATACATGGATCAGTGCGTTCATTAATTCCTTTTGGGTAAAAAACACTCATCAATAAATCATAGACTCCACATCCACTGGATATTTTCAAGTATTAATTGGACTGTCTAATTCCCTTAAAGCACGCTCCAGAGTTCAGCCATTGGCAGGCCTCACTTCAGAGGGCCATTAAATGTCCCTGGACAGCAGTTTAAGCGGATAGTCTTTTACACAGAGCTCACAGTGTTGTTTAACTAGCAGTTCTCTCTTTATTAAAGAGCCCAGAGATGGTCAGCGAGGGTTCATCTCGTAACAAACCCTCATTGTGCTGCAACTGCAATTTCATTAATTGATAGAAGGTTCCAGTCCAATGGACTCATTAGCTTAATTTCTAAGAAGAATCACCATATACTTTGAACTATACACAAAGATAAATTTTATTGCTCTTTCACAGCTCAAGAGACTTAATGGAGTTCTCAGTTCATGTTTCACTGAAGTATCAACTTAAGTGTCTCAGATGTTCCTTCTAAAATAAAGAACAGAAAAAAATTGAGACATACATTACGAAAACATAAATAATATACTGTAAAAAGATATTTTATCAAATCTTTTCTTCTGTCAAATCAACTTAGATAGATAATTAAAGGATTAGATCACCCAAAAATGAAATTTCTGTTACTCACCCTCATGTCATTCCACACCCGTAAGACCTTTGTTCATCTTCGGAACACAAATTAAGATATTTTTGATGAAATCCGAGGGTAAATCTGAGGGAAATCCAAGGGCTTCGGCCAGTACTGAGTTAGTGTTTGGAAACAAGGAAGCCTGCACTGAGACTATGTTTTAACTATGTTTTTAATACTTTTTTGGACGTCAAAAGGTGCAATGACATTGCTGCCTATGTGTGGATCAGATACCATCGGATTTCATCAAAAAATATCTTAATTTGTGTTCTGAAGATGAACGAAGGCCTTACGGGTATGGAATGACAAGAGGATGACAGAAATTTCATTTTTGGGTGAACTAACCCTTTAATGTAGTTCAGATAACATACAATTTTGAGTTTCTGTTGATTTAACCAATCACCTTCATTGTATTAACTCAAATTTTTAATTTCAACAAACTCAAAATATAAGGCAACCAGGTAACTTACTTTTTTAAGTTAAACCAACAATTCTTTTTTACAGTGTAGAATAAAATGAATAGATATGATAATTTAGTCTGGGAATGAGTCATGGTGAGAATTGTTAATAAATTGGTATTTTTGGTATTTTGGCAAAAAGAAAGACAGGAAGCAAGGAAGGAAGAAAAAAGATTGGAAGAAAGGAGTGAAGGAGGATGGAAGGAAGGAAGAATGACAGAATTAATTAATTAAAAGAAATGAAGAAAAAGAAAGAAGAAAATAAAAATTAAGGAAGGAAAGAAAGAAGGAAGAAGAAAGAAAGGATGGAAGGAAAATAAAAAAAGTAAAGTTTGGGGAATAGACAGATCAAAAGGGCAAGATGAAAGCGAGAATGCGAAGATGGGAGAGATGGGCAGAAAGAGACAGTGGCAGACACGGAGGAAGAGAGAGTGGGAGATCAATTATGGAGGCTGAGTCCTCGTATGATTTGATTTGCTGCAGTGGCATGTGTTTTTATTGGATTGGAACAGTTGGAGGAAAGCTGTGAGATTATTAAGCATCCGCCAGAAAAGCTTCAGGTCTCTGCCATCAGCACTTTCTGTGTCTGCAGCACTCCCAATCTCTCAGGCCATTTAAGGAAGCGACTGAAGAGCTCACTTATTATTCCTGCGCCCAAAGAGCAATAAACAACAGAGCGCTCTGCTGCCTGAGCACGAGGCCACATCAACACACATACACACACACACTGTTGCTCGTTATTTCATGTCACACTGGAGCTCTCTAAGATGTTCATGGCCAGGCTCCCAGCCTTTGGCACACTAAAGACGCTGGGGAACATAAGCTGAGGTCATTATTACACATACAGTCACAGCACTAACAAAAATACCATGGGATTACTACACTGTAAAACATTATTGTTGGTTTAACTTAAAAAAGTAAGTTACTTGGTTGCCTTAAAATTTTGAGTTGAGTTGATTGAAATAAAATATTTGAGTTAAAGGGTTAGTTCACCCAAAAATGAAAATTGTGTCATTAATTACTCACCCTCATGTCGTTCCACACCCGTAAGACCTTTGTTCATCTTCGGAACACAAATTAAGATATTTTTGATAGAATCCGATGGCTCAGTGAGGCCTCCATTGCCAGCAAGATAATTAACACTTTCAGATACCCAAAAAGGTACTAAAGTTATATTTAAAACAGTTCATGTGACTACAGTGGTTCAAACTTAATATTATGAAGCGACGAGAATACTTTTTGTGCGCTAAAAACAATAAAATTCAACAATATCTAGTGATAGGTGATTTCAAAACACTGCTACATGAAGCTTTACGAATCTTTTGTTTCGAATCAGTGGTTTCGGAGCATGTATCAAACTGCCAAAGTCACGCCCGCCAGTGGTGAACCATTTAAATTTTGAAACACTTATGACATAGCAAGGCCTCGTTTACTGAAATCACGAGACTTTGACAGTTTGATACATGTCTCGTCGCTTCATAACATTAAGGTTGAACCACTGTAGTCACATGAACTGTTTTAAATATGTCTTTAGTAGCTTTCTGGGCATCTGAAAGTGTTAATTATCTTGCTGGCAATGGAAGCCTCACCGAGCCATCGGATTTTATGAAAAATATCTTAATCTTAGTCTTACGGGTGTGGAACAACATGAGGGTGAGTAATTAATGACAGAATTTTCATTTTTGGGTGAACTAACCCAAAATATATGTATATATAATATGTTATCTGAACCACATTAATTATCTAAGTTCATTTGACAAAAGAAAAAAAAGTTTAATCATGTTTTACAGTGATAAAGTTGAGTCCATGGCATTGGCTTTTTTGGTTGTCTTTGAATTTTTAAATAAGCATATCAAACCAAGTGGCATTTACTTTAAAATCATCATGAAACAGAAGTTGCAATAGTCTTTTCTTCACTATTGGGATGTGTATCCAAATGAAACGGTTTCTCAAATTAATTGAAAAAAAAAAAAAAAAATGTAGGGTGGGACTTGATTTGTCCATCAGGTATTGATTGGATCATTGGATCGTTGTGTTTTGCTATTGCTTTGATCACATGTGAGTGACAGGTCGTCTCGCGTCCGCATTGGTAAACATATATATTATGCTATTGTCTATATTTTGCGCTGTAAAGTAGCCATTATTTTAATGATGTTCCATAATAAATTACTATTGCATTATGTCTATAAACTAGGCTCAGGGAATAGGATATAGGTTAGATTTATAGACAAGGACATGTTGCAGAACCTGTCCACTTGACTGCAACTTCTAATCAACAATTAAACCTCCCTCCAGTAACCTTGAGCCTCATGTCAACGTGCTTGTCAAACGTAAGTAATGGTTTTTGTAATAGGTGATTAACCTCAAGGATCTAGGTTATGTTCATATTTAATCACATCTAACCATCTTACAAAAGTCCACAATAAGCACAAATTCCTCATCAAAACACATAATTGCAAAATGCAGCCTTCCATGCACATGCAAGAGCTGCAGCGTATCTAAAAAAAGTTACTGAAGCGGGAAGCAGAGGAGGAGAGGAGAGAACACTGAGTCATCATTAGGTAAAGATGAGTAACCTCACTTATTACACGGCTCACTGGATACTTGATTCTAATAAGTCAATCTGCAGTCAAGTAATTTGTGCATAATTATTAAATATTTTATATTATATATTAAATATACATTTTACTAAACATTATAACTGACCATTTTCTCTGGCAATCAAATAATGATCAATAATATATATACTATAGTACATGTTAACATTCTTTCTTTGCGTAGCTAACGGCGTATGTGTTCTTATAGGAATGAAATGATGTTAAAGCAAACAGACAGCTTAGAAAAGAGAGAGGAAATTCAAACAGAGTTTTCAGGGTTGTGAACTTATCCATGCAAGTGAAAGCGAAGGATTTACCTGAGGTTGTTTGTTCAAGAGACAAAAATGCTGTGTAGATTGAGAGGAGGGAAACAAAAGGAAAAGTGCGACAGTGCGATCAGCTGAGAGAAGTTCTTCAGGCAAAAGATTGAAATGTTACACAAATAAAAGCTATTTTAAACTGTGTTTAGATGCTTGTCTAATTGAAATGCTCTGCAGGATGTCAGTTCCTGGTTGGGAATACATTAAAAAGAGTTATAAATTGGTATGCTTGAGGCATTTTGTGTGGGATCTGTTGAAGAAATTGAGAAAGAAACAAATGAGAAAATATTGTCTAAATTGTTGATGTTTTGATGATCTCTTATCTAGAATATTTAGTAACGTACACACTACCGTTCAAAAGTTCTTTTTTTGTTTTTTTAAAGGATTACCAGAGGTGACAGTAAATATTTGTACATTGTTACAAAATGTTTTAATTTCAAATAAATGCTGTTCTTTTGAACTTTCTATAAATCAAAAAATCCTGTAAATAATAAAAATATTAAGCTGTACAACTGTTTTCAACATGGATAATAATAAAAAACTGTTTCATGAGCACCAAATCAGCATATTTGAATGATTTCTGAAGAATATATGTGATAATGAAGACTGGATTCAGCTTAGCCATCAAAATAATACATTACATTTAAATATATTAAAATAGAGAAGTTATTTTAAGTTGTAATAATATTTAACAATATTACTGTTTTGACTGTATTTTGGATCAAATAAATGCTGCCATTGTGAGCATAAGAGACTTCTTTCTAAAAAATTCAAAATCCAAACTGTTGAGCGAACCTATTCTCATGAGAATGCGTATCAATAGTATGCAAGTGTAATCTCATAGAATAGATACGCCAAAATAAGTTTTGGCATGCATATGATACGCAGTTTTTCGCGTGCATATGATACGCACTTTATGGCGTACATTAGGCACGCACCCCACATCACTAATCCTACCCAAGTCTACCAAGCGTATTAAATGCACGCCATAAAGTGTGTATCATATGCACGTGAAAAACTTTGTATCATATGCACGCCAAAACTCATTTTGGCATATCTATTCTATGAGATTACACTCACGTACTATTGATACGCATTCTAATGTGAATGGGTTGGTTGAGCGATATAGTGTACAGGAATATATATTAAGTGTGATTTTTGGGCCACTAGCATGACCAGACAAAAATAATTACTGTTTTCAAAAAGGTTTCCCAAACACTCTTCCATTGGCTGGTCAAACAGATAGCCCCGCCCCAAACTCAAGCCATTGGTTGAGCCACTGTTGCTGTGTGTGGAAGCTCAAACAAACAGAAGTAATGCTTTGAAAGAGACTTAAGCTGCGTCCGAAACCGTGTACTGTCTGAGTAGGTACTGCATTTTAATTTTAATTTACTTCACGACCGTTGAAAAAGTATGTTCTATATAGTACGAATGCGTGTGAATGAAATCCAGGCGTACTACATCCGCCATGATCTACCAGCGTCAGTTACGTCCCTGCAATTCCATTCAGAAATCCCCTCCCGTGGCCTCATGGGATTGTAAAGTGTCCATCGTAGGCGCACTTCCGAATCTTTCCGGAAATAGTAAGTCATCCGGGTACTTTTCGCCTACTGTTTTTCGAATACTATGAATTCAGACATACTATGTTCGCATACTGTTATTCGCGTACTGTACAGTAGAGAAGTATTCGGTTATGGACGCAGCGATAGTGTTTACAGTTTTCGTAGTAATCAACCAACAAATGTTCTCTACATATCTAGTCTCGTGTAGCCAGACTTTTAGACTTACGGCAGAAGGTCTGGACTCCATAGCAGCTTTCATTGGCCATGGACCGCCCAGAGGCCATTTTACTGACATGTAAAGCAACCGATCACAGTTTGCTTTCTTCTGCGTCATGTTTAGGGGTGTGACAATGTAACATCGATGTCCCTACAATAACAGAAGAGCATGTAAAACTCTTAGACGTATTTTAAAGAATCTATGCAACGAACTTTACATGCTTCATATACCTTCAAAAACCCAGTGTTTAGTTGATCTTGATAAGCGCTCATTGTCACTCATTGGCGTTCTTCTTCCATGAGGGGGTTTGAGGTCATGGCATCTTTATTTCCAGACGGACTGTTAAAGAATGCGACACGCACATCTCCCGGAAATCAGATGAAGACTTCGAAAATTTGAATTATGTGTGCCAAATGCATCAGAAGTTCAGCATTTTACGCACTTCATATTTAAATATACTTTGAATAACATCTGTTTTCTTGAATATTAATTAGCAGTATAGTTACTCTCACACAGACCACATACTGGCTGACATATGGCCTCTAGTTCTGTGAATGCCGTACGGCACTGCCTCAGCCAGAGGACGTTCACAGAGAGTCCTAAAAGGTCAACAGTTGCCCCACTCTCATCAAGTGTTCTTTGACATTTACAGTGCTTGCATCAGTAAAATCAGCCAGTAGTGTTCGTAACTCTCCCTCTAAATCTCTACCCGCATAGGTGAGGCGGCCTTTACGAAGGACAACAACTGCCTGAATGCCGCCAAGGCCTGCAACCTGAATGACACATGTAAGAAATACCGCTCCTTCTACATCAGCCCCTGCACCAGTCGAGTCTCAACTACTGAGGTGTGTAACAAGCGCAAGTGCCACAAGGCCCTGCGGCAGTTCTTCGACAAGGTGCCACCGAAGCACAGTTATGGCATGCTTTTCTGCTCCTGCCCCTCCGGGGATCACTCGGCTTGCTCCGAGCGCAGACGTCAGACCATCGTGCCAGCCTGCTCCTACGAGGACAAGGAAAAACCCAACTGTCTCTCCTTGCAAGCCTCCTGCAAGACCAACTACATCTGCAGGTAGGATGAAAGACAGCTTGTTTTACACGTCATAGAGTAAGGAGGAAAGTGCTCGAATGTTCACTGTACTTTTCAGCAAGTCAATTATTTATCCATAGAAGAAGTTTCTGTGGGGCAGATGGTGTCTGAGAAGAGATGACAATAGTAATAAGACTGCCAGACTGTCACTTGTGTGCTGAGTTTGTTTAATGAGGAAACCTACTCTGTGGATTATTGTTCATTCCTGCATAATTTTTTTCAGATCTCGTTTAGCTGACTTCCTCACAAACTGTCAACCTGAGGCGCGCTCGATTTCAGGGTGTCTGAAGGAAAACTATGCAGACTGTCTGCTGGCATATTCAGGTCTCATTGGTGAGTTAAGAAAATTTACTGTGTCATATCCCTTACAAAAAATTATTACAGTATTATGGTGCAGTAATGGTATCTTATGGTAACACTAGAGTACTTTATACCATTTTTTGGATTACCATAGTATTTTTTTAAATTACAGTACCTTAGAGTGCAATAGTTTGGGGAACACATATACTTTATAGAGGGTATGCACGTGAGTGGCAAAAAGACTGAGTGGCAGCATTGATTTTCAGTGTGAATGCTGCGAAAAACACACAAAACACATCCAAAATGGGAAAGAGCTTTGAAATTGACTGTACAAATAGATTTGACAAGAAATCTGAGGTATATTTTTACAGACTGCCGAAAGCTACAGAAAAGAGAAGCAATGGATCGCTGCAATTCACAAAAACAACTGGACTCCAGGCACCGAAATGTGGATTTGCAGTTATCATTTTGTGTCGATATGTTGAATTTTGGGGTAAAATCATACCCTATATATTGTATTGTTATATATTGTATTGACAACTCATCAATTAAATATTTACCATCTTATATTCTGCATAATTAGGTGTTTTTTTAAATAAACACTGACAAAAATTATACAAGTTTTAGGGCTGGATGATATATATAACACTGATATAAGTGACCACCCGGATTTAGTCCTACCTATATAGTATTTATAAAGCATTCACACGCAAATTTGCTTTATGTATTTCCCCGGCATCGAAATGTCATAAACATGATGATAAATGTCAGGAAACATGATTCCTGGCTGCATGTCAGTATCCATAGATTTCTGGATCTTTGGTAAGTTGTAAGGAACATTATCGAGTCCAACCTTTAATTAATTTTTTAATTAGTGTTTTACTCTCATTTTCACAGTTTCCCTTATTAAATCCAATCATGCAGCAGGCTCTTTTGCCATTCAGTCTGGCTGAGGAAGTGTGTTTCAGGCAGGAAAGTGACGTCAATGCATACCCTATATTAACTACGACTTTTGCCTCAATAAACTCTTAATTTACTGCTTATTAATAGTTAGTAAGGTAGTTGTTGTAGCATTTAAGTTTAGGTATTGGGTAGGATTAAGGGATGTAGAATATGGTCATGCAGAATAAGGCATTAATATGTGCTTTATAAGTACTAATAAACAGCCAATATGCAAGCTAATGAGCAACTAGTTAAAAGTGAGAATTGTTCCCCATACTATAGTGTTACCAAGGTTTGTTATATATATATTTTTTTTATGTTAAAAGCTATACACTACTTTTCAAAAGTTGGGGGTTGGTAAGTTTAAAAAAAAAAAAGGTTTTTGAAAGAAATCGATGATGCTCACCAACGCTGCATTTATTTGATCAAAAATAAAGTAAAAACAGTAATATTGTAAAATATTATGTTTTCTAATTGAATACGTTTTAAAGTGATTTGTTCATTTTTAACCAAAAATCTTCCATAATGCAGGTTTAAATTCCACCAGGTAAGTCACAAAGCTGAATTTCATCATTCACATGATGTCACATGATCCTTCAGAAATCATTTTAATATGCTGATTTGGTGCTAAAGAATTTATTATTATAATCAATGTTGACAATAGTTGTACTGCTTAATATTTTTGTTGAAACTGACTGTGATGGCCTACATTTTCTTTCAGGGTTCTTTGATGAATAGATGCTAATTGTTGAAGATGCCACTTGGTTCAATACACTGCCCGGCCCAAAAAAAAAAGTCGCTGTTTGGATTTTAATAGGCAAATACTTCCATCAAGAGGTGCATCAATTTTTGGTCAAGATCTTGTATTGACAATGCAAGAGGTGAGCACTCTGTAAAGTCTCCTCCAGCACATCCCAAAAACTTACACTGAGGTTAAGGTCAGTGCTAATTCATGTGAGAAAATGATTCTTCATGCTCCCTCCCAACAATTCTTTCACAATTTTAACCCTGGTGAATCTCATCCTGGAATATGGCCATGATGTGTCTTCCTACATGGTTGTTTAAGAAATGAAAAGCTACACACTCCATCTTTAAGGGTTAAAAGAACCGTTGCCAAACATTTAACATGCTAGAAACATAATAATCACTGTAATAATGATCCATTCATAGATTAAGTATTTGCGCATTAAAATCCAAAAAGCGACTTTTTTTTGGCCGGGCAGTGTATTTTGTATCTAATGAAATGACTTTCATATACTAGTAAGTGTCCAAATGTTTGGGGCCACTGTATATTTCACTTTTGAAAGTACATGAATCTGTGACCTATTAAACATCTTTGTTTTCAACACAAATGACCTTTGCATTTTGACCCTTGGTATATGTGACAGGTACGGTGATGACCCCTAACTACCTCCGTGCCCCTGGCATCAGCGTGTCACCTTGGTGTGACTGTAGCAACAGCGGAAACGGAAAAGCAGAGTGTGACAAGTTTACCGAGCTTTTCACCAACAACCGTTGTCTCCGTGAGTAGACTTCATTCACAGCTGCTGCTGCTGCTCCTCTATATCATTGGTTACATGCCGTTATGTGCTGACTGACAGAATTCGCCAATCAAGACCAACTATAAAGTTGAATTCTGCTCCGTTGCGTCTTCATGATCATTCACAGTCTGCACCAGTAAATCTGATCTCTGCGATTTGTGTTGCTGTTCGGTTCAGGGCAGTCTGACGGCCGAGAGACAGAGAAATCCCTCTTAAATGGGGTGGCTGGGAGGGGGGATTGACATAAAAAGGCAATAAAGCATTACTCAGGTGTCCATGGGCCTGGAAGACTACCAAAAGCATGCATTATTTTGTCAGGGAGTTATTCAAAAACATCCATTTAGATGAACTGAATGCAGGGAGATAGACAGAAAGTGGATGAGAAGGAGGATTTGTCTACATGAGACAATGGCCTTTAGGATGACAGCCCGGATGATACAGCAGTACCGACACAAGTAACGCCACATCCACACTTCATATCTGACACGTCCTCATCAATGTGTGCTTTTGTGTTTATGTATAAAGAGAGAGATGGAGGGAAAGAGAAAAGACTGTCTGTCCAACAAGATGTCAGTGAGATCAAACATCAGAGACAGTATATATTAGCAAAATGTTTTCTTAGTTCTTTCTAGTTTGTAATGAATATATGCCATTATTTGTATACTTGTATAGGCCCATTTCTGACATTATAGATAGCGGCAGGTTTATTAGAATGCATTTACAATGCCAGACCTACTTTTCTTAAAGGGATAGTTCACCCAAAAATGAAAATTCTGTTGTCATTTATTCATACTCATGTCATTCAAAACCTGCATTTCTTTTTTTTGTTCTGTGGAACATAAAATAAATATTTTTTAAAAAGTCTCAAGGGGGTCGCACACACCGGACGCGAAGCTCAGCGCCGCGCCACGTCTTTAAAATTAGAACGCATTGTTTTCAATGAGTGTACGCACACCGGCGGCGACATTCGGCACCTGTCCGCGCCGCCCAGCTACGACTCAGGAAGTTGTTCAAAATCCTGCCGCGCCACAGAGCGCCATGTACATTGTTTTACATTAAATTTATATTATATTTCTCTCAAATCATCGTTAATGTACATACTGACTTCACCCTGTGCTGCAAGATACATCAGTTTGTGTGCGATACCTGTGAGTTGTCCAAGACGTGACGCAGCGCGGCGCTGAGCTTCTCGTCTGGTGTGCGACCCCCTTCAGTGTCTTTTCCCCCCATACAATGAAAGTCAATGGGGTCCAATCTTTGTGTGCGTTTGTGTTCCACAGAAGAAAAAAGGTGGATCATGTTGGATCAACATGAGAGTAAATTATAACAGAATTTTCCTTTTTGGGTAAAGTATCCCTTTAAAAATATATAAATGCACAAAAGCATCTATCTTCATATTAGATTACAAGATGAAAACCTTTTCTAATAAATCAGACATAATTAAACCAATGGTCATTTGCTTGCCTCTTTAGGCTCTGAATCTGGCCACACATATGACGGCCATCTAATAATGAACCAGTAAGAGTGAGAGAAAGAATAGTCAAGTCAAGTCAACTTTATTTGTATAGCACTTTATACAATACAGATTGTTTCAAAGCAGCTTTACAGTGATTACAGAAAAATTATGCATTTCGGCTTTTGTTCAGCGTTGATTCAGTTCTGTTGTAAAGATCATCAATTATTAAATTAGTTCATTTCATCTATAAAGCAGTTCTGCAAAAATGATATCATCGTCCAGCTCAGTTCCTTTCTCATACAACAGGGTCAGTAGTACAGTCAGATCAATAACATTGTTGAATACGCTTGTATGATGCAATATGATATTGCATATGATGCAGTATATATAAAGATCCTCCTATCATGTTACGATCGCACAATCAAAATTACCTCAAATTCGCTCCTGAGGAATGAACGTTCTATATACTCCCTCCTTTGCTCAGACAGATGAAAGTGTGCTAAAATGTATAATGTACAATTGATGTCACACATCTGCCTTGGCTCTTACCCAAGATCTCCCCAGGGTCCTATTGTATAATCTGACAACCCCTCAAAAATCTGCCCTTTAAGCTTTTAAATCTATAAAATCTATCTACAATTATGCTTGGAATACACATCCATTCTTATGAGAGGAATGCAATCTTAAAGGGATAGTTCACCCCAAAATTAAAATTCAAGTTGTTCCAAACTGTGTTATTGCTCCTTAAAGGGAAAGTTCACCCCAAAAATGAGAATTCTATTATCATTTACTCATCCTCAAGTAGTTCTAAACCTGTATGAATTTCTCTCTTCTACACAAAAGAAGATATTTTGAAGAATGTTGGGAGGCAAACATTGGATGGGACCCATTTTCTTACATAGTATTTTTTTTTCTCCATACTATGGAAGTAAGTGAGGTCCACCAACTGTTTGGTTACCCATATTCTTCAAAGTATCTTCTTTTGTGTTCAACAGAAGAATGAAATTCATACGGGTTTGGAACTACTTGAGGATGAGTAAATAATAACAAAATTCTCATTTTTGGGGTGAACTATCCCTTTAAGGAGCAATAACACAGTAATGGAGAATGAGGCTTTATGAGTTTTTAACCCTTAAGAAACAGCTTGCAAGCCTGGCCTTAAGAGAATCTCAACACTCACTCAATAATAAGGTCAGCCTACCCTCTTCTCTGGTAATAGATGGTACTTAATACACATACAGCTTATTCTTTACCTGAGTACTCATCAATAATCTCCCACTTGCCCTTTAGCCTGCTGTGGCGTGAGGTAAATAACACTCTAAAGTCAAAAGTGCTCTTGAGAATAAAGTCATTTTAAAAAGACAGTTGAGTCATAATGGCTTCCCTCATTTTATCACCAGAAAGGTCCCAGAAACTTCTGAGTAAGTGGAGGTCTTACTGCACTTACACACAAAGGCTAAGTGCCTCTTTATCAGAATTCATCTGCTACAGTGTTAAGAAATGAAAAGAGAAGCTCTTTTATCAAAATAGTTGATGGCAGCATGTCAAGTGAATTTTAAGCAGAGTTGATTTGAGAATGACTATTGAAAATTCAGTTACAGAACTGTTGTTATTACAACCCGAATTCCGGAAAAGTTGGGACGTTATTTAAATTTGAATAAAATGAAAACTGAAAGACTTTCAAATCACATGAGCCAATATTTTATTCACAATAGAACATAGATAATATAACAAATGTTTAAACTGAGAAATTTTACAATTTTATGCACAAAATTAGCTCATTTCAGATTTGATGCCTGCGAGTAATATAATTAGTCTGGTGCAACTTCACATCCAACAAGGTGCATGGAATGGAAAATGTGTAGTTTAGGAAATACAACCAGCAGCACTTGTGGCACGGAGGGGTCAAAAATATAAAAAAATATAAAAATTTTGTTTATAAATTTGATGCCTGCTACATGTCTCAAAATAGTTGGGACGGGGGCATGTTTACTATGGTGAAGCATCTCCTCTTCTTTTCAAAAGAGTTTGAAGATGTCTGGGCATCGAGGTTATGAGTTTTGGTGTTGGAATTCTTACCTAAAATAGGTTTTCAGCTGCTGTAGAGTTCATGGTCGTCTTTGATGTATTTTTCGTTTAATGATGCGCCAAATGTTCTCTGTAGGTGAAAGATCTGGACTGCAGGCAGGCCAATTCAGCACCTGGACTCTTCTAAAAGCCATGCTTTTGTAACAGCTGCAGTATGTGGTTTTGCATTGTCTTGTTGAAATACACAAGGTGGCCTTCCCTGAAATAGATGTTGTCTGGAAACCTTTATATACCTTTTTAGCATTCATAGTGCCTTCCAAAACATGCAAGCTTCCCATACCGTATGCACTTTTGCACCCCATACCATCAGAGATGCTGGCTTTTGAACTGAATGCTGTTAACACGCTGGAAGGTCTCCCTCCTCTTTACCCGGAGGACATGGCGTCCGTGATTTCCAACAAGAATGTCACATTTGGACTTGTCTGACCATAGAACCCTTTTCCACTTTGAAACAGTCCATTTTAAATGAGCCTCGGCCCACAGGACACGACAGTGCTTCTGGACCATTAACATATGGCTTCCTTTTTGCATGATAGAGCTTTAGTTGGCATCTGCAGATGGCATGGCGGATTGTGTTCACAGACAGTGGTTTCTGGAAGTATTCCTGCGCCAATTTAGTAATGTCATTGACACAGTCATGCCGATGCAGTGTTGTCTGAGGGCCCGAATACCACGGGGATCCAATAAAGGTCTTCGGCCTTGTCCAGAGATTTCTTCAGTTTCTCTGAATCTTTTGATGATGTTATGCACTGTAGATGATGAGATTTGCAAAGCGTTGAAATTTAACGTTGAGGAACATTGTTTTCCACAATCTTTTTACGCACTCATTCACAGATTGAAGAGCCTATGCCCATCTTTACTTCTGAGAGACTCTGCCTCTCTAAGACATCCCTTTTATAGCTAATCATGTTACAGACCTAATATCAATTAACTGAATTAGTTGCTAGATGTTCTCCCAGCTGAATCTTTTCAAAATGTCTTGCTTTTTTAGCCATTTGTTGCCCCGTGCCAACTTTTTTGAGACCTGTAGCAGGTATCAAATTTGACATTAGCTCATTTAGTGGATAAAAGTGTAAAATTTCTCCATTTAAACATTTGTTATGTTATCTATGTTCTATTGTGAATAAAATATTGGCTCATCTGATTTGAAAGTCTTTTAGTTTTCATTTTATTCAAATTTAAAAAACATCCAAACTTTTCCGGAATTCGGGGTTGTAATTAAAACTATTAAAAGTATTAAAGCTGAGATATAATAAATAATAATATTAGATAAAAAACGTGAAATAAAATAAGCTTAAGTTGAAGTACTAAAAATACTAAAACTGT
>RJVU01067793.1:6187695-6205247 GCA_003731715.1 Anabarilius grahami | reverse complement strand
ATATATATATATATATATACATATACATATAGATAGATAGATAGATAGATAGATAGTAATATAAATTTCAATTTAAAAAAGCAGACTGTAATGAAATCTCAAATCTTCAAAACTAATTTTGACCTCAAAAGAATGTGGCAAAATTTAAAAACTAATCTGATCTGTTGTTTTATAATAAAATGATGAATTGAGTTTTGAGGGAAAAAAAGTATTTTTATATATCAGGGAATAAATAGGCACAATTAGTCAAAATTGATAATACAATTATTTATGGTCGTTGCATAACATTGCATTAAAAATTATGCAACTGTTAAATTTCATCTTCCTATTATTCCTGTAGGGTGTGGCCAATTTCATTCAAATTCCAACTCATTATTTGAACAGAAGCCAATTCATATATCCTAAATTTTGTCCTACCATGATTTAAAACAGTTTTTCCCTTAATTTCTGCATTATACAGGCAATGCCATCCAGGCGTTTGGTAATGGCACAGATGTTGGTGTGTGGCAACCCCAGCCACCCATCATGTCCACTCCACCTGACCCTTACACTCCACAGAGAGGACGGGACAGGACATCCAACGCACTGGAAGACCCAGCACTCACCAATGACCTGGACAGTAATGCGGACCATCTATACAGCTTCTGTGGAAGTTTGCAGGTACTGAAAGCAATCAGCATATTACAGTATATTAACAGTAAAAGACAAACTGAAGGAAATTCAGTGAAATGTACATCCTAGTTTCTGAAGGTCATCAGAAATAAAGTTGATTAGGAAAGTCCAGTGAAAAGGCAGTGTAAAATGTCTCCTGGACACCCAATCTCTCTTTGTTTTATTCTAGTCGCCTTTTAAAACATCTCTGATGGTGAATGACAGCTGTCAGTCAGACATGCATGTTGCCGCTGGCCCACTCAGATGGTTAAAGATGCACAGCCTACATCAACTTTATAAACAGCTGGCAGCTTGTTTGGATGCTTTCAGGCTTTGCTTGGCATACGATGACTTTCATTTTTCGAGCCTCAAAGTGAGATGAAGGTTTACTTTTGATTGATGTGTGTGGGCTGTTGCAGTGATAACACATACATAGGGCCTCTGGGTAGAAATGAGATACATCAAACTGCCAGAGCTGTCATGTCAGAGCTAATTGGCTGGCACATTAACATGAGGAATACCCTTAAGCAGGATATACCCACCCATTACAATCTCTCTGAGGGAAACATATCTTCACCAATCATCTACGTATCTAACTTTAGGTCTGGCACACACGCAGTGTCTAAAATGACTGGCATAAAAACAGATACAGATCTTCAGAGGAATATTTCAGGTTAAATATACTTTATGGTAGATCTTAAGCTGTCAATTGTGACTCAACTCTTGTAAAAAAAAAAAAAAGGATTACTTATCATTTGCATTGAGCGCTGTTGAGCGGATTTGTAAACACCTCTGATTGGTCAATGTGTTCACGCGCTCAACATATATGTCTGTAATTGGCTACAATGATAAACGCACGAGAGCGTTTTAATTTAGAGACGCCTGCTTTTCAAATGCTTTCAAATTCAAACGCTCCCGTGCGTTGAACATTGTAGCCAATTACAGACATATATGTTGAGCGCGTGAACACAATGGCCAATCAGAGATGATTACAAATCTGCTCAACAGTGCTCAAAGCATCACATTTTTAAAATTTCAGTATCGAAGTCAGTACTTTTGACGACACTACTTGGTTTAAAAAATTCAAAAAAATTATAAAAATAATGAATGAGAGAGCAAAAAAATGAGAGAGAGAGAGAGAGCGAGAGAGAGAACACCAAATCAACACCAAAATGATTATAAACTGCATTTATCTGGGCTTTTTTTTCTTCAAGTTGTTAATATTTAATATTAGTTAAGCATGGTTATGTGTTTTTACAGTGTTTTATGACCTTATAAAGATCCACCTAAAATTTTGTTCTGCCTAAAAAGTAATTTTTTTTTCATCTTATCAAACAGAAGTGTTCATGTAAATGCTTTGTCAAAAAAGGAAACACTTTTTTCAGTTCTTTTCTTTGAAAATTGACAGCATGCTACAGATGCTGTTGATAAACAGCTTAACTTATATTTAACTTGGAAAATTATTATTATAATTTTTTTTCTAAATCTGCAGCTCCAAATAAAGAATACCAGATACACTCCCACAGATAGAGCACAACAATTCATCATATTGGAGTAATAACAATATCATGATTTATTAGTAGACAGAATTTCTTTTGTCAGATAGACTTCCAGGAAGGCTATTAATCATTCTATCCCACAATGCTTTTCGAAAGAATTAGCTCCATTCTCTCTCCATTGTGCGGCACCTTTATTATATTCCAGATTCTCTGGAGAATCATTTTATCGTTCCAACAAACCAACCTGTGTGTGTGTGTGTGCATGTGGGATACTGGATAGCAGAGCAGAGTCTCATGTAACTGGGTATTAAAATGTATTGTGTGTCACATATTAATGCAAACACACTGCCCTCCTGCACACAATGAAGCACACACACAGCACATTGACTTGAAAGAAGCAGGAACTTAGAGAGTGCTCTTTGGCTACAGTGCTGTATACGGGTGGTGTATGTGTGTGGGCTGTATTATGTAGGCTCATTATCATAACATTACATCTCACGCAGAAAGACCTCTCTTTGAGGCCAATACCGTATAACCTCTATTTGCAGAGGTGAATTACAGTGCTTTATTGAAGCTGTGCTTGACTTAGATCGCACTGGACTTAGTTTAAAGGGTTGCTGGATGGAAATGCTTCAGTGTGAGAAATGGTTTATAACACAGAACCTTGAAGAGCTTCTTGCAAGTAATTGACTTTCAGCCCGTATTTCAGCTGGCCTCTTTCTCTTTCTCTTTCTCTTTTTCTTTTTAGGCTCAGAAACTAAAAAGTAATGTTACTCTGGATGTTCTTTGTGTGGTAAGAACTGTACATTTCTACTCACCTGGGATTTTCCAATGAGTTAAGGGCTTTTCACCCAAGATGCATTCTGTACATTTTTGTCTATGTAATCATGCACTAAGTGGATGTCGCTGAAAATTGCAATGAGTTTTTATGTGTGTGTGTGTGTGTGTCCTTGAGCACTGTTTGTAATACATTTCAAGCTGTTTTTGAATGCAACACATCCCTTGTGTGATTCCATTCCATAGAGGTATGCCATGATATGAAAGTCAGTTTCCACATCAGAATAAAGAATAAAACAGGTAATTATGAGGTAAAGTTGAAAATAAGAGATAAAGTTTACATTGTAAGATATGTAGTCACAATTATGAGAAATAGAGTTAGAATTACAAGATATGAAGTTGCAATTATGATACAAATTTATGTTGATTTTATATATTTTAATTGTGTATTTTTGCAACTGCGACTTCGTACATACAACTGCTACATGCAGTCGCAATAGTTGCAAATAAAGTCCCAATTGTGAGATATAAAATCATAATTATTAGACAAACTCTCAATTGCGAGATGTGAAGTTGCAATTATAAGAAATAAAGTCATAATTATGAGAAAAGGTCACAAATCACTTTTTATTTTTTACTCTGAAGTGGAAATGTAGGGAGCCCCTAAAGGGACATGGTGGTAGAAAAAAATTGGGATGGGAGGAAAAAATATTTTGCAAAACCTTTGGCTTCCCCCGAGAAACTTTGAGTTCCCTCGCAAAGAGTTTTGCATTCTCTTGCAAAGCCTGTTGGGAGTTCAGACAAACACTTTCTGTTTAATTTCCCTCTGGCAGGAGGGAACAGCTCCATACATTAACAATGGAGTGGTTCATAGAGTTTTATTTTGAACTTTGACTTAAGTAAAAAAAAGAAATATGTTCAGTACTTAGTTCAAGGCACAGTTTTGATGTAAGTGAAGGTTTCAGGTTTTGCGAGAAAATGCAAAGGTTTGTGAGCGTATGCAAATATCTTTGCAAGAGAACACCAAAGTTTGCGAGAGAATGCAAATATCTTTGCGAGAGAACGCAAATATCTTTGCGAGAGGACGCAAAAGTTTGCCAGAGAATGCAAAAGTTTGCCAGAGAACGCAAATATCTTTGCGAGAGGACGCAAAAGTTTGCCAGAGAATGCAAAAGTTTGCCAGAGAACGCAAATATCTTTGCGAGAGAACGCAAAAGTTTTTGAGCGGACGCAAATATCTTTGCAAGAGAATGATAAACCTTGCGAGAACGCAAATATCTTTGCCATAGAGAATGCAAATATCTTTGCGAGAACGCAAATATCTTTGCGAGAACGCAAACATCTTTGCGAGAACGCAAATATCTTTGCGAGAACGCAAATATCTTTGCGAGAGAATGCAAAAGTTTGCCAGAGAACGCAAATATCTTTGCGAGAGAACCAGTGTTAATTTTGACAGCAAATTTTGATTTAGTTTTAGTCAGTCTTTTGACTAAAATGCCATTTAGTTTGTCATATTTTAGTCATCGGAAATTGTTTTAGTTTTAGTCTAGTTTTAGTCGAATAAATCTACAGTAGATTTAGTTGACTAAAATCTATTTTAGTTAAATTGTAATGCATTAAGTAAGCATTTCTCTAACAATACACAGATCCAATACACTGATACACATCTGATATTCTCCAAACTGTTTATGTTCACTTAAGACAACCAACTGTACTTTACTCGCCATAGCAAGTTTAGTTAAAAGTTTTAGTAATTTTTGGTGTTTATGTCTTTTAGTTTTTGCTTTTAAATGTCTATATAGTTTTTATTATTATTATTTCCATTTTTGTTAGTTTAATACATCAGGTTAAGCTAAAGCTTGGAAACTAGATGAAAGAAAATAAGTTTACATTTTTATATATATTTATTTTTTATTTCAGTTAACGTTTATTTCAAGTAGTTTTAGTTAACTATAATAACCCTTATACTTGTAAAATATATTGAATAATGTGTCAAATAATGTTCTTAGTCTTTCCTTTCTGTGACAGAAGATACAGTAGTTTACTATGAATTAAATAGAAATTAAATTAAATACAGTTTATGGTGTAAACAAAATAACAATAATGACCAGGAAAAAATAATAATTATAAACCATCCTGAAATACACCGTGACTCTTATTCTGAAATGTCTGCAGTCTGCACTGTAGCAGGCTACTCATGAGGGAGATAAAATATGCATTCTTACAACCGTCTAAAACATACTACCATATAAACATTGTATATTAAACATTGTCATAATTCATCAATATTAGTTTATAAGCAATCGATTGGCATAAACGTGGGCTATTCATTAATTGCGAAGCAGTCTGAAGTGCTGCTGGACGAGCCTGTAGAGTGCGCAATAATGTCGCTTTTTCCGCGGTTAGATCAGCACGTTACACTTCAAATGTGCGCATCTTCCACACAGGACAGCAGTCCTGACTGGATATCTTCCCAAATCGTCCCTCTCTATCATTTTCGTCTCGTTTTTATTCGTTGACGAAAATTAGAGAAGATTTTAGTCATAGTTTTAGTCATTGAAAACACATTTTTATTTAGTCATCGTCTCTTTTCGTCCGTAAAATAATGTTGTTGACGAAAATTATGATAAATTATTCGTCAACGAAATTAACACTGGAGAGAACGCAAAAGTTTGCGAGCATGCGCAAATATCTTTGCAAGAGAATGCCAAAGTTTGGGAGAGAACGCAAATATCTTTTCGAGAGAGCGCAAAAGTTTGCCAGAGAACTCAAATATCTTTGCGAGGGAATGCAAAGTTTTGCGAGGGAATGCAAAGTTTCTCGGGGGAACGCAAAAGTTTTGCGAGAGAACGCAAAAGCTTTGAACAATATTTTTTCCTCCCATTCCAAATTTTTTTCCACCATGTCCCTTTAGGGGCTCCATAGAAATGGGCTTACATTCTATCCACACTATGAAAAAACCTGCAAAAAAAAAAAAAAAAAAAGTTTTGCTTTAAGGCTAATATTTAGGCAAAAACAACTATAAGAACAAACAAGCATAAAATTGCATTGCCTCAACAAGAACAGACTGGCTAACAATATGAAAACATTATTTTCTCCACAGGATCCGCAGCTGAATGACCCCAGTAGCTTTAATGCAATCTCTCGGAGCTCAACTAGTGCTGTCTGCCTGATGGACTGGACTGCACTCTTGCTGTCTCTGGTCTCAATTCTTGGGCATCTCACAGCCCTACAGACATTATAGCCGCTCACCGATCAGACCTGCTGGACTGCTGCTGCTGCCGCCGCCTCTTTACCATACAAAAATGTTGTATTTTGAGTTTTTTTCCGCAAGTGGTTCTGTGCGCAAGTGTGGTGTTTCGCTGTGATGAAACTATTCTTGGTCCACCTGCTTTTCTTTCTCACTTACCGGAGATTTCGGACAGACATGGACATACTGTATATGTATTTGCGCATCAGTGGAAGGTCATCTAGGATTACTTCTTTTGCGAGAACTTTCTGCAAACAGGCGTCTTCCGAACTCTTATATGTGGTGTGTTATGCCGCAATTTTTTCTACCATCACAGCAAGATCTGGTTGAATACAAAGATGCATGGAGATGCCAGAACCACTTCTGACAATGAAAGATTGATGCAGCTTCTGCATACTAGGGTGCTGCAGATGATGATTTATTTTCTCTGAGCTGATGCCACAGGAAAGCCTGGAAACTCCAACTAATACGCAAACAGTGTCAAGCAGTGCACAGTATTTTTGAAGGCTTATCAGCAAAACCTGCTGCTCCTGTCTCTTATTAGGACCTACAAACTCTATTCTCCCTCAAAGTGGCAGTGACTTTTTGCAGTGCTCCAGCTTAGATGATACGGTATGGGAAACAAACATCAGGATAGACACATCACTTTATCACATCAAAACACAGGCTGAGGTTTTTTTTAGGTTTTTTTTGAGTTTCTGGACTCCTTTAAATTTGTAAATGTCACATCTATTTTAGTTCCCTTCCTCTCCAATGAAACACGCTGTGAGGATGAAAGCTTAGCACCAATTTGCTTATTTTGGGAACTTTCGGGATTTGCCATTATCCTGGATATTTATGTGTAAATACCATCTTTGTTTACAATTACCATATTATGCTTCTCAAAGTTTATTTCTAATCTAGCAAACATTTTTAGCTATTGTATCACCTCTGTTGTGTGAAATATGACTTAATTTTTAGTGATGAAATTCAGAAGTAACCACGAGGGTTGATACCACACTCCAGTATATGTCAAATGTGCTGTATGTACATTCAGTGAGAACGGATTCTTTTGCTCATCTAAAAGAAGTGCTCTCCAAGTATCATTTCTGCATTGTTGTTGTACTGGTTAGCTGTAAAAAGAATATATATAAACGTATATAGATCAGGGCTGTAAGACATGCAAGAGCAAAGAGAAACTTACATTAAACAAACTAAAGAAGGCCTTTTAACTCTTGTCTTATTTTTTTATTTTTTTTCATTTTAAATTAGGTGAGAGAACAGGTTTTCAATAGTGTAAATATGGTTTAATATTAACCATGATTTAGACACATTTACACACACACACACACAATAATTGTTTAAAAGTTTTAAAGAAATTAATACTTTTATTCAGCAAGGGTACATTAAATTAATCAAAAGCGACAGTAAAATCATATATGATGTTACAAAAGATTTCATATTAATACTGTTCCTTAGAAATGTCTATGTATTAAAGTATCCTGGAAAAAATGCCACAAAAATATTGCCACATAAAAAAAAAAGCCACATAAACTGTTTTCAACATGTTTTCTTGAGCACCAGATCAGCATATTAGAATGATTTCTGAAGGATTATGTGACACTGAAGACTGGAGTAATGATGCTGAAAATTCAGCTTTGCCATCACAGGAATAAATGATATTTTAAAATATATTACAATAGAAAATTATATTTCAAATTTTAATAATATTTCACTTTTTTAATCAAATAAATGCAGCCTTGGTGAGCATAAGAGACTTCATCAACACTGAAGTGCACAACAGACAGTTCTCTGGCAGATTGGGCTATTAGGTACTAAGCAAGACATGCTGCCAGTGTCAGTAAATGTGTAAAGACTATAATCGAAACACTCTTGGATTCTCATTACCAAAATAGAACATAAACTGATGTCTACGCCTCCTATGGATTAGCCCGATTCACTGCCAGTATGTCTTTCACAGGCCAAAATAGACAGATGTTTTACACTTTGCAACATTAAACTTGACACTTGAACAGAAAGCCATAAAAAGCTCTCATGGTTTAGTGAAGTGCTGTCAGTTTGACTGATGACTCAAAAGTCACTAACCAGCTTAGCAGCTTAGCAAAAATTGACAAAAACTGCAACACAGGTTAGTGGTATCAACGTACAATTTTCTAGTTTATATATGTTAACATTAGTTAATGCATTAACTATAACAAGTAACACTTTTACATGAACAATCCTTTTGCAGAATTTATTAATAACGTTAATTTCTATATATACAAACACATTTTGTACAGTTCAAGTTTTATACTGCAAGTTAACAAATTAAAGTGCCCCTATTGTGCTTTTTCAGATATTAACTTCAGTGTAAGTGTGTAATATATACTGTTTGTGAATGCAAAAGTTCTGAATTTTCAAAGATCAAAGTGCACAACAAATGGAGTTATTGTCTCCCAAAAGGAAGAACCAATTATAAACTGCCTGAAACAAGTAATTCATCAGTAATTCCAGTCTTACTTCTGGCACAAATCTACATAGGTTTGGAACAAATTTGCATAATACCAGCCAATGGTCTTCATTAGCTGCCCACAAACAACATATATTTTGACCCGTCCTCAAACACTGTAGTTGTAGCTGAGGGCCTGGAAGTCTTTGGCTTGTGTTGTTGACATGTTGAGAAGACGCTGTTTTTTGTGCTGTGAAAACAAATCTACTTTGCATGCTCTTTCGATTAGGAATCTTTAAAATAGCTAAGGGGCACTTTAATTTATTGACAATGAGGTTACATTTTATTTTGATAGTAGAATGTCTAAAGTGGACCAAGTAATTTTTCAGCTACATCAACTAAATTTAATTAATTTGAAACTACATGTCAACTAACTCCAATTAGAGTATTAGATTAGCAGAATAAGTTGACATACTTGCAGAGTTACTTATAGTCAGTAGAATATTTGTTGGGTGGCCATCAAAATAAAGTATTAGCAGATATTAAACGGAGAGTTTACTGATAATCTCATGCAGTAGTCTCAAACTCAATTCGAGGGCCACAGCTCTGCACAGTTTAGCTCCAGCCAGCTCCAACTCACACCTGCTTGGAAGTTTCTAGTAATCCCGAAGACCTTGATTAGCTGGATCAGGTGTGTTTGATTAGGGTTGGAGCAAAACTGTGCAGAACTGTGGCCCTCCAGGAATTGAGTTTGAGATCAATGCTCTAATGACTGGTAGTTGACATAAAACTCCAAAGTTACTTATTGTTAGTAGAATGTCTAATGTGGACTATCGAAATAAAGCGTTATGAACAGTAGTAGAAATTAGAATTAAAGGGGGACTCAGTAGTATTTCAAATACACTGTTTGGAAGTTAGTCAGGCCGATACCAACAACAACCATGTAACCAATCAGCATTAGGGGGCATATGATGGTCGAGGAGGGAGAACGAGCAAGAGGGAGATTTGAAAATAAGAAAAAAAAACTGCAGAACGAGAGATGGGACACAATACAAAAGAGCTCAAAAGAATATCACTGGAATTAAGGTTTATGACTGGGCAAGCCCTTTAGGACCCGCATTTATATTAGAAAAGCTTTCCACCGCTGGAGAGAGCTAGGCGGGAAGGCCTGAAAACTGCTTTGATCCCGCTTCTCATGTGAGTAACACTGGGTTTTGATCGTCTGGAGCTGCTGTGCTGTTTGCGACTAACAACGAACACTTTGTATTTACTCTTGTGTAGTGAATGTTTATTTTTTGTGCTTCCTTGTCGTTCGTTCATCAACTGTGCTTTATTTTTTGTGAAGCATTTTGAGGCGCGTCAGCTGTGATAAACAGACATCCACTCACACTGCCTGTGTAACAGTGGCCAGATAATGAGAGTTCTGCAGTTAAACTACTGCACACTGATGATCGCTAGAGACTGTGGTGTTTAGCGTCATTGGTAGTGCATTCGCCTCACATGCCAGCAGCGATCGTGCCGGAGTTCGAGACCGACTTGGAGCAGAGTGGTTAGGATTGGAGTGTGAGTTTTGGAGGCGGAGCAATGAAGAGAGTGGTGGTTCGTTTGGGTTGATTTCAAATATCAACAATGTCCAATAGCGTAGTTCAAGATCTACTTACAGCACCTTTAAGCTAGATTAATGAATACGGTCACATTTTAGTTAGTCTCACTATTACCTATGACTTTTGCCTCGATAAACTCCTAAATACTGCTTATTAATAGTTAGTAAGGTAGATGTTAAGTTTAGGTATTGGGTAGGATTAAGGGATGTAGAATATGGTCATGCAGAATAAGGCATTAATATGTTCTTTATAAGTACTAATAAGCAGCCAATATCCATCCCAGTAATATGCACTCTAATAAGCAACTAGCTAATAGTGAGAATTGGACCCTAAACTAAAGTGGTACCATAAATACTGTACAAATGTTCATTGTAAGATCATGATATCAAATATATTAACTAATAGAAGAGGTGTAGAAACCAACGCGGTTACCTTTTACCTCAGTTTGACTGTTCTTGGCCATCTTATCAGGCTGGATTAACTTTCACTCCTAGCAGGCAGGATTAAGCGATAATAGAGACATGATTGTCAGTCGGATCACATCAGTCCACTCTCCCCAGGACAATAACACACAAGGACGCAACCCAGTTCACCTGGCACTCACTCAACATGCTGTACCAGGACATGGTGTTTCTGAACACCAGACACCGCTTCAGACATGATGATTGAACATGTGTCCAAAAGATTGGCTGAGGATTTATTAGCGGTGTCACATTGAAAAAAAGGGAATGTATAAGAAATTTGCATGGTAGGAAACAAGGAACGCTCAGAGGCGAGATTTAATAATCGCTCAAGCGGAGCGTCAATGGCTGTGAAGTCTGTTCGAAAGAAAGGGATCACATTGTGCCATTGTAATTGCGGAGCATCACAGATTTGCATCAAGCACAATATGAGCTGTGAAGCAGGAATGAAAAGCAAATATCACGGTATCAAATAAATGAATTTTATGAGCTGGGTGTCTGGTCTGTTTCAGATAATTTTGGAAAAAGAAAGCCAGGCTGATTAAAAAATACCTTAGAATACGTCCTTTGTACACAGCAAGCACAGCCACACGCTAACCTCAGTGAAAGAGTAAAATAATTGTGTTCCTCAAATAAAAGAGAGGCACAGAAGATACCGAACAATGTAATCAGTGTGTACTGTCTGCTGTCGGAGAGGAACTTGTATCTAATTACCTCACCCTTGACCTTGGGGCCTGGCAACGTTGCTCTTTTTTTTTCTTTTTCTCTGAGATCATCATTTCAAAACTCTTTTGCCATTGCACAAAAGTGCCCCCTCTAAACTTATGACTGGACTTTTATTTTATTTGTAGTAAATGTCAGGGTTTCAGGGGCTGTTTGTTATTGATTTCCTTCAAAGCTACAGAAGGGCACAGGTAATATAGTGGGTTAGTGATTTGACTCATTGATAACATCAAAAAGATGTGAGACCTTCACACTACAACTAGGATACGTGAGTTTGAAGAGTGAATTCACTAAACAGTTTCAACACATAAACCTGCATCTTATTCAGAAAAACATCCACAATCCAACTTAACCAGCAGCTAAATGTGCAGCAGCATATTTAATAGGGATGCACAATGAATTGGTATCATATAGGTTATATGATATGATTGTTTATTTATTTATTTATTGGTATTGACCTATATTTACCTTATTTTGCCCTTTTTAGATTACATCAGATATAACCCAAACTTAAAGTTAATCGGTAACACTTTAAAAAAAATTCCCATTACTTAACATTAGTTAAAGGCACACTATGTAAATTTTCGCTGCTAGAGGTCGCTTATTCAAAACAAAGGCGTAGCCTGATGACGCCTGGGAGGATTTGTCTTCACGTCTACAGTCGGTGGAAAAGAATCAGGATGGGACTCATGTTCATGGCCGAAATCATGTTCATGGCAGAAACGTGGCCGCTTGAGCAATTGCTAATGAGAGACGAGTGTGACACGCGTCTCGAGAGCAGCGGAAATGTTATTATGCTGCAGTCGCCACTTCCGCTTCTTCCAGTCAAGTGTATGTGGGGTAAAGCAGCGCTGTTTATCATATTATCATATTGCTCGGCGGCTACTATGAGACACTTGTTGCACACTGCAGTAAACTAAATCGATATTAGGCATGGTAAAACATGGTACTCGCTGTAAACCAAGAAAACGAGATTTAAACAATAAGACTTACTGTGTTGAGCTATATAACATGATTAGTTTTCTGTCGATGAATGTATCCATCCAAACAGTTGCTCACCTGTCTAATAAAACACATAATATATTAAAGCGTCTTTGGTGTTTCCATGGTTTCTACAAAATAAAACCGGAAACCGAGGGTAACGCGGGTATGATGTCATTGATAGACGACGCATGGACAAGGTCCGTGTCCTGGTTAAAATGACTTATTTCTCTGGATTTAAACATTCTTGGAAACATCTGGGATAATGTAAGTACACAAGTCAACAAAACATATATTGTTCTAGTGGTTTTTGGATATTTTATGCCAAAATTCTTACATATTGTACCTTTAATGCATTAAGATTAACAATAAGCAATACATTTGTAACATTATTTGTTAATTGTTGTTAAAGTTATAGGTAACTGTTTATTGTTAGTTCATGTTAGCTCAGCTCCATTACATAATATTAACAGATACAACTTTTTTAAAATAATGTATTAGTAAATGTTGAAATTAACATTAAATAAGATTACCAAATGCTTTACAAGGTTAGTTCACATTAACTAATGTAGTTAACTAATGTTAACAAATGGAACTTTATTGTAAAGTGTTACCAGATAATCTTAAATAAACACAAATCATTTAATAACACTGTTAAATGTAATCTTTAGCAAATATCAAAATGAATGTCCATTTTTACTGTACAGTAGGATGTGATGTCTAAATTCACTTGTAGCATTTAAAACAACTGATTGTATTTTTTGTTTTGTTTTTAATTTTAGACAAAATAATTAGTTTAATTTATTTAGTCAAAAACAATGATAAAAATGTATTGGCTTAATGATATTGGACACAATTTTAATATGGGTGTTTCCTTTTTATTTAAATTATTATTTACATTCTTGACAAAAGCTACTGTATCAAGATTGAAAATTATATTTTGTCTGATTACATTTATATTTATTTGTATGTCGATTAATGTTAATTTTCCCTTACCAGACAGAGAGACAGAGAGACAGAGAGACAGACAGAGATATATTTCATGCTGTTTCCTAAGATGTATGCACTTGTCACTTTTAATCTCTGAACTTTGACCTCTGGAATGAGGATTATAGTGTAATGTCTGCGGTTACTGTGGTCCACTCTTTAAAAGTTTCATATGTGAGGGTGGAAAGGTGAAAGGACAGACCTATGCCCAGCACGCACTCAACATTCTGTACATGACGATTATTCATGGGCCATTTCATAGCTTGAAAGCAAAGTGAAGACAGAAGTGGGCAGAGAGACACAGAGATGGGACAGGGACATGACTCATAGGACAGCTGAGGGGAAGCCAAAGATAGGAGGCTCTTTGTTATTACCAAAGGCAATTAGGCATAATGTCTGGTTTCTGCACAGTCTTCAGTGCCATGTGCCCCTCTTTCTTTTAAGGGGTCTTGAATACAGAAAGACAAGCATCAGCTTTGTGACCAGATGAGCTCTGTCTGTGTAATTTGCAATCAAGCAGAAAAAATTACCCGACATCAGAAGGGAAATAATGCCACAGGGTGACAATTCAGAGGGAGTATTCATGTCTTCTGCAGGGTCAGCAGGATTTGAGACAAACGATTTCATAAAGGGTTTGTGTCTGCTGATTATTTCAAAAGTTCAAATAAAAAGGCCTTGAAACTAGCCACAGGAAAATAAAGTGGAACAAAAGACTGCAAAAAGCAAAGCACATATGCCATCCTGTTCAGAAGAAAGATGGTTTCCCTGAGAGAGAGAGAGAAAAAAATTTCAAGGAAAACACTGATTATCCGCATGTCTTCATATTTGACCACAAGCATATTTCACTTCTGAGGAAACTCTGGGTGCGTATCAATCAGCTTCCTAGTTCAGTAGTCAGGGTACTGATTAGGAAGTCGGCCATTTTAAGAACTGTGACTGTCTCAATTGCAAAATCCTTCCAGTGCACTGAAATGTTTGCTCCCTAAAATGTCCCACAATGCACCGTGAAAACCATGGAGCATCAATGCTTACTATGTTCCCTTAATAAAAGTTCTGAAATGTGAAACCACACCTAATGACACAATAGATGTTTTGAAAAACAAACTGTTATTTAATTATATTTCAGCATAAACGAATATCGCTAGACAGGTACTGAACATAATCTAGCTAACATTTGATACTTTACTTTAAATAACATAGAACATCGGAAAAAATCAGTTCTGCTGTTCATAAATAGAGTAGTTATGTTGTATAATGATGGTGTCATGTCACCATCAGTGTCCCAATGTGTAGTGAGCCAAGGTCCCTACTGTCCTTACCAGTACCCACATTTGTCTGATTCACAAGCTAGGGAGTCAGGGATCGGATTGAGACATACTGAGACTAAAGAGAAAAATTTAATTTCAAATGGAAACTACACAGTTGTAAACCTAGAACAGATATTAAGGCTTATGCTATGGGTTCAAGACAATACACCTAAAATTAACACTTGTTACTCTTAAACAAGTGACATGTAATGCACTCTAATGAAGTCTATTGGGTGAGACATTTCAGTTATTCCATAATGTAAATCTAAATCTTCCTTTTAGGAATGGGACTACTAATCTAGGTGATAACCACATGACTATAGATTACCAATGTAATTACTGTGGGATTTATTTCTATTTAACTTTTACAAGTCAGAATCTCGTAATTATGGTAATTCTGACATGGCTTGAACCCACTTTATTTCCACCCAGAGGACCCACCAATTAGTGCAGTGAATAGAGTAGTGCAGAGATGCCATATTTTTGTAGGCCAAGACCCAGAAACGAGATAGCATTTTAGTACTTCCTGTTCAACTGTCTCAAAGTCAATGGGTTGTTTGTTAAATGCCTGAAATAAGGTCTGTTGTTAACACAAGCTCAATATATATCCACATTTTATTCATAAAATACATCAGTAAAACCCTCTTGTGATTTAAAATTTTTTTTTTTTACTTGTCTTGTGAAAGGTTGCTAACAAGTGGATAAATGGAACTACAGAGGTTGCATTAAACGTCATCAGCCGAACAGCAAAGCTGATCTCACTAGTCCGCTTTCACAGCCTCGTTGTGTTTAACTGAGCACTTGCACTTTTATCCCTTCAAACTTTCAGGGATAATGTTTTTAAACAAATAATGTAATAGTTAATTGTCAAAATCTTAGTGATGGTGATGTGACCATGGTGTAATACGTTCATAGCCTACATTTAGTTTGGGGGCTCGTCCGGGATACTCCAACGGTAAAATTGATTGAAATCATCTCATAATAGGTAGTGTTATCCTTGGATGGAGCTCTAAGAGATAGTCCAGGAAGATTTGTCTGTAAGGGTAATGTGTAACGATTGTATTTAGGCTTCAAAATTCATAAAAGTTGTTTTCATTTGTAAAGATTATCATGATGGACAAAAACGGGTTCACTCGCCAAAAACCCAGTAGGATTTTTCCACTGGCTTTTAGATTATTGCAGAAAATAGTGACCAACAAAAGTTTATGGTTCTTACACATTTCGACATTTGTTTATCATTATGAATTTTGAAGCCTATACAATCGGCAGAACTAAGCTAAACGTAGGCTATAAACAAACTATGCCATAGTCGCAAAACTTTGTCATCACCACCATTATGCTTCTGAAAACTGTTTTCATCTTTATTTAAAAAAAACATTTAGAGTTATAACAGTTTGCAAAAGTGTGATTATAAACACAATGAGGCTGTGAATACGATGAGTTTTCCTGTTTGTCATGATGGCTGTTAATGTCCCAGACAACCTTTATAGTTCCATTTAGCCACTTGTTAACAACCCCCTTTTTCAAGACAAGTAAAAGATTAAAATAAAAGAGGGTATTAGTGATGTATTTAATGTCAAAGAATAAAATGTGAAAAAATCTTGAGCTTGTGTTATCCACATACCTTTAAAAAAAAAAAAGCCCCATTGACTTCAGGACAATGGAACCGGAAGTGCTAAAATGCTAACTCGTTCATAGAGGAAAACAAAACTATTCCTTCTGACATAAAGTGTCCCAGAGAAGCATGCGCCAATGTGAGTAAAGAAACATCCTCCTTGCAGGTCTTGGTGTTACAGGCGTCATAAGGATGAATGATTTATCCATAATCATCGCTCATTCCCTCTCTCACCTCCTGTATTACCAACAGGCCGCACTCTCATTAATATCTCTTAATGTTAGTGCCAGACACCTTGATTTACACTGGGCATTTCCTGCCAACTAAAAGCAATAAAGGCACGAGGCATCTCTCACAGCACTCATCCTCTGACACACCCAGAGATATACGACCGCACCGGATACACACTCCATGACTCCCCCACACATTGACTTATACCACTGATATTGACAGATTCATCCATATGGAAATGGCACGTCTCAAACGCTCATTTGAAGAGGGGATCAGGTGAAAACCAGACAGAGGGAGGAGGAAAATGAATCGTTAGGTAATTTTACATTTCTTTTAACTGTCCCCATACTGTCATCACATTGACATTGATTGCAGATTCAAAATCACAAATTCAAATGTTATCATGCTGACCAGAGACTAATGTGTAGGTTTGGTATTGAATTGGTTTCCAGAAGACAGTGAGGAACTCTTTGACATGGAAAATGCAAAAACAAGCCGGGCTTATCCATCACTGCCTTTGATACATGGCATGATGTTACAGCTGTCTCCCGTCAGTAGGCTGGAAAAACACACATACACACGCAGATCTGCAGTGAGTTATCCATACGTCTCTCCTGAGTGTCTTTATGGGCATTAGTCAGCTGTGACAGCTCATTCCGTCTATGTCAGGCTGTGCACCTACCTGAGCAGACTGACTGACTAGCCAGGTCTGGTGACTGTCACAGTGAGGTGAACAAAAAAAAAAAGGGTTTATAAAACAGTACAACCTTCAGGGATTTATAATACTCATTGTACATCATGCATCAACCCTAATTTGGGTTGAAAATGTATTATTATAAAATCACTACAGCTCTAAAATCTAATTGGATGAACCACATATCAGGCCATTGCAATATAAAGCAATAAGGGGTTGTGCTTTATCTTTAGAGCCTTTGGTTTTACCACAGAAAAGGTGTCCCCTTAACAGCAGAAAAATTTGGGGACTAACACTTTGGTGGTGGCAAAAGCACAATGATAAAAGACAACAATGTTCAACAG
>RJVU01067793.1:6168053-6187630 GCA_003731715.1 Anabarilius grahami | reverse complement strand
AGCTATTCTTTCAATATTTCAGCTATAAGGCAAAGGTGGCTGTGCTTTACATTGTTATTTTTGTATTATTATATTAGTCATTCTTTAGTTTAAGTTTTAGTCATTTTTTATTATAGTTTTTTTTATATATTCATATACAGCTTCATTTGTTTTTATTTCAGTTTTGTATAGTTGGTAAGGCAAAAATTCCAATTTTAATATTTTTTTTAATCTAATGTTTATAGTTTTATTTCAGCTTTATTTTTATTTTTTTTAAGTTTTAGGTAACATTAAAGGATTAGTTCACTTTCAAATTAAAATGTCCTGATAATTTAATCACCCCAATGTCATCCGAGATGTTCATGTCTTTCTTTCTTCAGTAGAAAATAAATGTTTGATGAAAACATTCCAGGATTATTCTCCATATAGTGGACTTCAACGGACCCCAAACGGTTGAAGGTCAAAATTATAGTTTCAGTTCAGCTTCAAGCGTTCTACACGATCCCAGACAAGGAAAAAGGGTCTTACCTAGCAAAACGATCTATCATTTTTCGTTTTAAAAATGATATACTTTTAACCACAAAGGCTCATCTTGAACAAGCTCTCTTGTTCTTCTTCTCTATTAGAATTCCAGCAGTGTAGAAGCTGCTAAGTGTATTACTGCCCTCCACAGGTCAAAGTTTGAACTAATTGTTGTACAATATGCTAGTGCAAGTATATATGACATTCACTACATTTTCACTCTTTGTTATATTGCAGCCATTTGCTAAAATCATTTAAGTTAATTTTTTTATTAATGTACACACAGCACCCCATATTGACAGGAAAACACAGAATTGTTGACATTTTTGCAGATTTATTAAAAAAGAAAAACTGAAATATCACATGGTCCTAAGTATTCAGACCCTTTGCTGTGACACTCATATATTTAACTCAGGTGCTGTCCATGTCTTCTGATCATCCTTGAGATGGTTCTACACCTTCATTTGCGTCCAGCTGTGTTTGATTATACTGATTGGACTTGATTAGGAAAGCCACACACCTGTCTATATAAGACCTTACAGCTCACAGTGCATGTCAGAGCAAATGAGAATCATGAGGTCAAAGGAACTGCCTGAAGAGCTCAGAGACAGAATTGTGGCAAGGCACAGATCTGGCCAAGGTTACAAAAAAAATTCTGCTGCACTTAAGGTTCCTAAGAGCACAGTGGCCTCCATAATCCTTAAATGGAAGACGTTTGGGACGACCAGAACCCTTCCTAGAGCTGGCCGTCCATTTTTGGCCTTAATTCTAAGCGGTATGTGTGGAGAAAACCAGGCACTGCTCATCACCTGTCCAATACAGTCCCAACAGTGAAGCATGGTGGTGGCAGCATCATGCTGTGGGGGTGTTTTTCAGCTGCAGGGACAGGACGACTGGTTGCAATCGAGGGAAAGATGAATGCGGCCAAGTACAGGGATATCCTGGACGAAAACCTTCTCCAGAGTGCTCAGGACCTCAGACTGGGCCGAATGTTTACCTTCCAACAAGACAATGACCCTAAGCACACAGCTAAAACAACGAAGGAGTGGCTTCACAACTCCGTGACTGTTCTTGAATGGCCCAGCCAGAGCCCTGACTTAAACCCAATTGAGCATCTCTGGAGAGACCTAAAAATGGCTATCCACCAACGTTTACCATCCAACCTGACAGAACTGGAGAGGATCTGCAAGGAGGAATGGCAGAGGATCCCCAAATCCAGGTGTGAAAAACTTGTTGCATCTTTCCCAAAAAGACTCATGGCTGTATTAGATCAAAAGGGTGCTTCTACTAAATACTGAGCAAAGGGTCTGAATACTTAGGACCATGTGATATTTCAGTTTTTCTTTTTTAATAAATCTGCAAAAATGTCAACAATTCTGTGTTTTTCTGTCAATATGGGGTGCTATGTGTACATTAATGAGGAAAAAAATGAACAAATGATTTTAGCAAATGGCTGCAATATAACAAAGAGTGAAACATTTAAGGGGTCTGAATACTTTCCGTACCCACTGTGTGTATATATATATATATATTTTTTTTTTTAAATGACTGATCGTTTCACTAGATAAGACCCTTTTTCCTTGTCTGGGATCGTGTAGAATGCTTTGAAGCTGCAATGAAACTAATTTTGACCTTCAACCGTTTGGGGTCTGTTGAAGTCCACTATATGGAGAAAAATCCTGGAATGTTTTCATCAAAAACCTTAATTTCTTTTCTACTGAAGAAAGAAAGACAAACATCTTGGATAACATTGGGGTGAGTAAATTATCAGGGCATTTTAATTTGAAAGTGAACTAATCCTTTAACAACACTGGTGCTATATTGTGAATATATACATCATATGCAATATTACTTTTATAAAAGAGTTAACATCTCTCTTTAATATATAAATATTAAAATATTTGTGTAATCAAAATTTTATATTAATGAGCGAACAGGTTTCGTCTTTGCTTTAAAATAAATCGTCCCAAAAATAACACAACGTTGCTATGCAAAATAATTAAATAAAAAAATAAATATTTGGTTCATACAAGTAGCTGTTACTATATCGTGGATCTCAGCAAAGCTGTAATTTTAGCTGTAATCAGAAGCCAGACTGAAACTATTCAATATACACAGATTGTGCGACTGCACAATAATTCTGTATTGATGCGACAAGCTCTTCTCTCTTTGATCATTATGTTGCTTGGCAATGACAAATAACAGTCTAATAAACTACTTGGTGGATGAATTGTATCAATTGAACATTGGTGACTTTAACATATTACTGTTACTGCCACTGTATAAAAGCAAAAGCACTCTAAACTGTAGGTTTTAGGCAATCCACTTCACATCGTTGCCTGACACCCCTTGACTGTGGTAAAATAATGGGCCGCTAAAACCATATTACAGAACAGAGATTTGCTTTCATGTCAGGGATAACAGGCTCAAATCAGATCAGCCTCTGAAAAACAGTTGGTTACGTTTCAGTGTAGGTAAACCATTCATACGCATGTTTTCTTGCCTCAGCAGTTCTGAGAGTAATAGGGGCTTCTCTGAAATGAAACAGAAGTAAAATGGTTTTTCAAATACATTACATTGTCTTGGTGATACCTTGGTGATCAGAAAGATAAATATTTAAAGTGTTTTGGAGGACATAATATTATATCTACACATATTATCACTTATTCCAATAGATAGACTAACTACTTTTACACCTGAAGGACATGCAGTAAATAATATATTAAACATTTATCCATTTTTATTTTATATATTTGGTGCCGACAGGCACTTTAACATTGGAGTATTTGCTAATACTAATAAGACCTGGCGAGAGCCACCAAATGATTGATTTTGTGAAAGCTGTGAAACGAGCTCTTTATATTCATAGGCGCTGGAATGATCCATGGACTTCTGAATATTCAAGTGGTTTATTTTTCCATTCATCTTTAAAATACAATGAAGATTAATGATATGCACTGAGGGATGAATGAATCTTTTTTCTCAGTTACAGTGAGATGATTCCTGTGTAATCAGTCTGTAAAATTTCCGTGTGATAATCTCTTACACACTTCAAAATAAAAAATAGCTCTGAAACTAAATTCCTAACACATCATAACCTGAAAAGTAAGTTCAAAAATGCCCAGAATAATCTAGATGAGCAGCTTCAGTTTACCTAAAAACAGAGACACTAATATGAATTGAGTTAGTTACATGTGTGACCTAAGAATTAAATCACAGAGGTATTACACAGGAATCAATTAGTTACAAAAACAATTCAATATTTCTTTTTTCCACAAACATTGTAAAAGACATGATTATTTCTCATCACCGTCATGTACAGAGGGTGGCCCTAAAATACATATTGACATTTTAATATCCTTTATTAAAACCAGCAAAAAATTACAAACAAAAACATTGAAGTAGCTACATGAAGAGAAAAAGAGCGATTCACATTAGATTCACATGTTCAAGTCCATCTAAAGCAAACGAGTGATGAGTAGGAGGCTGTACACTTTTTGCTGTTGCCACAGACAGGAAAACACATCTCCCAGATGTCCTGTTTTACCCACGGAGGGCTCTGACTCAGTCCTAGCGGTGGGTTAAATTAGATTCAGAAGATCCAGTTGTATGGTGAATCCTGCTCTGAGAAAGCCCATTGTTTGAAGACACAGTCCTTGAGTGAATGAACAGTCTAAATACACTCTCACGTGCTGGTCTCCTCAAAAATGTATTCCTCTGTTGACATTCACAATATGTGAAACTTAAGTATACAAAAGTTCATTATAAAGAGATGAAGCGTTACTGCAAAGTTATGAGTCATTGCTCATTTAAACCTGTACCGTTGCGAAATGACAATAAAAATAAAGAAGATCAACTGCTTTTCTAGGGTTCCCTAGCATTTCCTTAATACTATACACCCGTTGTAATGCGGCCTACTGGCGTAAATTCTCCAGGTTTGTCAGGTCAGCGAGGCTCGATTTCATCCCTCACCTAAAGACCGACTTCTCTCTGTGATTTACAACTGACCCATGGTTTCATCCAAACCAGCTGGCTCCTCTACATTATGGTGCATTACACTGCAGCTAACGGTCAGCGATATTTCAAGACATAAAGACGCTCTTCGTGTGACACGTAACCCACAAAATTTCAAGCATAGTGTGAGTGGTCCATGCAAAGTCTTCACAAGAAGAGCGCAAGTATGAAATGTGCGAAACCTATCTATCTATCTATCTATCTAAAGACGGATTTGATCAATTCCTAACAGGAGTTTCCAAGCATGAGGCTACCAGCAGCAGAACGTCATTAGCTTACACAACAGATAGATTCCACGCCATGGCAAACATTTCTATAGTCCATCTCTTAAATAAAATGTCAAAATAGCTAAAAATTGAGCAAAAATGTAAGTCTAGTTGGCAAGCATACAAATAGGTGAGCTGTTCAACCCGTACACGAAACCAGCGACCGTCCATAGACTACTAGAACACTGCTTCTGGCTTAGCAAGACACTCTGGTCCAAAATGTACAAACCATGCTAGAGGCACATCTGTGCTTGGTGTGAAGCTGATAGGAGACCATTAGAGAGGCCCTCAACATTCAGAAGACCGAAATGGCTGTGGGGAAAGGGCTCAGTGGCGCCAAGAGTTGGATAAATGAAAAAGAATCCTGTTGATTGGTACGGATGGAGTCGAACTAGTAAAGTGATGCTTAAGCTGGAGCAGGTGGTGATGGCAAGGTCATTTGAGACGGACGAGATCTATTTACGATGTTCAATTGCCGTGGAGAGATAAAGTGTATGTGGAGTGGAAATAAGAGGTCACTCTGTCACCTAAATAATCCCCTCACATGGGGCCACTCTAGGCCGTCGTCTGCCTGAAGCAGCACAAGAGAGGAGGTCGCTCTGGTAAAAGGACAGCCCGCCGAGGCCGCAGACGATTCAAACACAGGTGCCCTGGTGAGCGGGAGGCAGAGCTTTGCGGTTCTTCAAGCCTTGGCTTTTCTCTTTGAAGTCCATAGGCTTCTGCTGGGACGTGTCGATAAGAGCGCTGGCGATGGCTATACCTGCAGACAACACACAACAAAGCAAGCCGAGGGTCAGAGAGGAGAAGCACAGACTCACTGAGAGGATTCAAAAGCAAAAGCGGTTAATTTACATGTCAAAGCAAAGTTATTTAAAAAAGGAACAATGGTAACTTACAGCTATCTCTTTCAAAAGAACAAACATCAGCTCGTTCATTTTTTTAAAATTCCTGAATGTTCATGCATAAAGAAAAGTTTCCACTCATGCCTCGGAAGACTCAGAAGCCACTCCTTGTTCAATGTCAAGGTCATCTGTTTCAAGAAGCATCCCTTTCTCCTATTCTATGGGCACTTTTCTCTTATTCTAGGATGGGGGTTTGAAGTGAACTCGACTCCCAGCACCCTACATTTTGTGCCAGGATTCTGTCTTGGACTGGTGTGGTCAAAACCATGGCTGCAACCCCAAAGCCATTTTTCAAAGCAGCATCTCACAAATCATCCTACAAACACAACGGCCACTTCTGTGCTAGTCTGGCACTGCTCCCTCCCTGCTATTGAAGAAATACAATTATCGGAGGGGAACAATTCATTACTTCAGACAGGCCAGGGCAAAAGGAATTGAATTCAGCACATTGGTGAGAAGCCGGAGCTTCAAGCGTTCAGGCGAAGACGATTTACATCCAGGAACAACCTGAGCCTCAGACAGTTACATACTGCCCTACATCGATTTATTACCCATCACACCTGTCCTGCAGGGAGGAATGTGAAAACTACATGTCTGTCAACAGAACAGTCCATAGGATTGAAGAGCGCAGTGTACGCCTACTACTGTAGTGCTTTTACAGCTGGTTATGCAGGGACTTGCTACTTACCATTCAGGTACTCAAACTGGGTCAGATCATGAGGATTCTGGGATAAATGTATGAAAACTCAAAAATATCATCTACAATGAAAAATAAAGCATTTAACTGGCTTGTTCAGAAACGTTTATGTTTCAGATGTTAAAAACCCAAACATTAAGAAATGATTACACTTACAGAACGTGTTTTTTCCATTCCAATGCACTACCCAAGTGAAAAATGTACACTTCCATTATGTACTTAAAGTGCTCTATTTTCGCAGACCAATTTTTTACTTAATATACTAAAAATTCTTCTTTAGATAATCTTAAGAACATCTAAGGTGTACTTAACTGTGCTATTTTGAGACATCATGAATATGAACTAAAATGTGCTTTTAACATACTATCTGTATTAAAAAACTACTTAGTTACCACTTGTAGTACACTTGAACACATCTTTCATACACTAGTGGGCTCAAGTGTAGTACAAGTGGCAAATAATAAAAAAAAAATGAATACAGAGATAGTATGT
Source organism: Anabarilius grahami (assembly GCA_003731715.1). Taxonomy (NCBI): domain Eukaryota; kingdom Metazoa; phylum Chordata; class Actinopteri; order Cypriniformes; family Xenocyprididae; genus Anabarilius; species Anabarilius grahami. The sequence continues at coordinate 6,180,758 of RJVU01067793.1, read as the reverse complement.
TAAAAGCACAAGATTATCTTAAGAAGTGCTAAAGAAGAATATTTAGTATATTAAGTACAAAATTAGTGTGTGAAAACAGAGCACTAAGTACATTATGGAAGTGTACTTTTTTTCACCTGGGTAATTTTCCATTGTTTTTCTATATAAACATGCTAGATGGATGTGCATGACCGTTGCGCACTCATCTTTCAACTTTTATGCAACTGACAATGTCAGTTCCAAAACAGTGGACCAATTAGAAGACCCTGGAGGTGGAGCAAGCTTTTGTTTTTTTTTAAATCAAGGTCAAATGCCATAGCCAGTGTGATTACTTTCTTTTTTCCATGTCAAAAATAGTAGCTATCTATTCTGCTGTTTTTGCAACTTCTATTATTTCCGGTATTGCATCACTTTTCAAAAGCACATCAAGGCCCTGTATGTTTTTTTAAAAACCATTCCAGAGCACTGCGTCTCACGTTTTAGATGTAAAGACTCGTTTTGTGTGAATTGCTTACTGGGCAATTTGAAACTTGACAACCAAAACAAAACAAAAAAACATGTACATATATCTTTAAGAACATTAAGAAATGACTGCCCTGGCCTGGCCAGGTTTGGAAATGTAATGAAATAAAACATACAGGCACTTATCTCCACATTTTGTCATTACATCACATAGACAAAATTATTCCATGTTATAATAAACGGACATGCATGTTTTCCCACTGAAAGAAAAAGGAGGTCTTATTTGATCATACATGCATATAATGAACAAACATTCAGTGGATTTTGTTAGCCAAGCACGAAATAAGACCTTCATCACCAAGAAAATCTCAAAGTATCTGTATAATATCAATGGTTAAAAGCGATCAGCGTCTGTCTGCTTGCTGAGTTTATTATTGTGTCCAAGCACTTGGTTGAGTGGGAGGCTGTTTCAGAGAAAAAAGGCACCATGTTTTCAGGATCAAACTCACATCGCACCAGGTAGACATGCAGACAGAGCAGGGTGAGAGCTGACAAAAGCAGCCTTCTCTGCTCCAAGCTCCTACATCAGTCAAACACTGATTGGTCTGCTCTGTGAAGGTGATGCACCGCTTTATCCTAGCAGACAAACACCTACACATCCATCCTGCTGTGGAACTTCCAAAAAGACGAACTAAAACAAAGCTCTTTGACGACAAAGAGACATCTGTGCGCAAAGCTCCTGTGCGTCTCTCCAAAAATATTCTTTGTTGATTCAAAACAGTCTCACTACTTTTTCTCTTCAGTCTCCCTCTCCTTTTATTTCTCTATCTGATGTAGCTTTCTCCAAAAGTGTTCATGACAAACTTTAACAGCCCAGCAAGCAGCCACTCTAAAGTTTTCAGTGCCATTAAATTGCAACAAAGCTCTGTCTCGACAGATCCAACTTTCTTCAGATATCACCAAACATACGCTTTCTGTGCATATCAGTTGTTGTTTTCATGTTGCTATTATTTGTTGTCTCTATTTTGTGCTTGTCAAACAAAAGAGGAGCTATTAGAGAAACAAAAGTTTTTTTGTTTTTTTTTCTTCAGATCAGTCTAGTTCCTGGGGAGGAAGTCAAGCTTAAATGACAAGGTCCCATAAAACAGCAAGCTGACTGACAAGCCTGCTGAGAAGGGGAGGGGGTAAAAGGTTTTTTCTCAACCCAGTCTTATCACTCTGTACCTCTTAAAGCTAAACAGAGGTCTACGAGACAGACCTCTAGCTGACATGGCTTTTAAAGCACTGCCGTCTAAATATATGTGTGTGTGATACGTCAGTACGAGCTTTCAGAAAAGGTGCTGTCAGCTGAAGGTGAATGACAAATATGGGGAAAAAAGAGAGAAACTGGACACCATTATTACTGTATTGATTATTTTTTGTTTGTACATTTGTAGAAAGCCAAGTTTGGTGATCACTGGAACATGACAATCCTTTGTCTCAAAGTCAAGGATATGGAGAGGTACAATGTCTACTCAGATTTTGTTCAGGCTATAGACAGGAGACATTCAGACTGGGGTTAGCCATAGTGGTGTAAGAGGATATGACCAGCAGTCACAGACAAACTTACATCAAACCACCAGGGGAACACTGGAGAACTTCCTGCATGAAATTAATTCTCACATGGGGAATGAACCAAACTGCAACATAATAAGTGTGCAGGGGGCATGTTAATTCGGTGTAAAACATTAACTGAGAAGCTGCCTGTACCAAGTCAGAGTTTTAAATTTCAGTCAAATTTTATGCTAGGGATAAAATTACCAAACACTCTAGGAGGATAAATCACAAGTGCCAAAGAACATGCAGAAACATTAGGGGTGCACAATGAATGCATATGATATCAGTTTTCTGCATATATTAGAGATTTGTTTTAATATATCGGTATCGAAATTGGATATTTAATTGTACGTTCATTTCCTTCATTTTTACATTTAGACCACATTGGCTGTAACACTCACTTGAAAGTTAAAATCTACTAAAATACTAATAATTTAATACCGTTATTACCGTATTCTTCCGAATATAAGACGACACTGATTATAAGACGACCCCCTTTTTTTCAAGATGTACTTTTTGGAAAAAGGCTTTTTGAAGACGAAATGTTGTAGAGTTGTCAAAAGGACCGACTTCAGTAGAAATCGGTACTGAAATGTAAAAAATCTGACGCTTTGAGCGCTGTTGAGCGGATTCGTAAACACCTCTGATTGGCCATTGTGTTCACGCGCTCATTGGATTTGTCTGTGATTAGCTACAATGATCAACACACGGGAGTGTTTAAATTTGAAAGCGTTTTGCAAGCGGGAGCATTTGAAAGCAGGTGTCTGGACCACGATAGATGCCTGCTTTCAAAGTTTCCATGTGTATCTGTGTAAGCGCTCAGTGAAAAGCGTTATTGATGACTATTTACAAAGTCTTTGAAGCGCTGATCATTGAAGCCAATCACAGACATATCCGATGAGCAAGTGAACACAGTGGCCAATCAGAGGTGTTTAAGAATCCACTCAACAGTGCTCAAAGCGTCACATTTTTTAAATTTCATTACCGACTTGGTACCGAAGTCGGGTACTTTTGACTCTCTCAAATATTTATAAAGAAAATGCTTTTATTTGAAAATAATTTTCATATTGCATATTTTTTATATTTTAATTTTTGTATCGAAAGTATGGTAAATACTGGTAAAATGTACCAACGATCGCATTAAGCACCATGTAGGCTACCAAAATTTCATTAACAGTAGAAGTGAAATCTTAGTGTAGTTTTGACATCTGGGTACCGTCTTACGTTTTAAAATTATGTACAGGGGAAGTTTGGTTCCGTCAGCGAGGCACACGAACATGAGAGTCACACGTCTCTTAGACGTTAAGCTTTTCTTTGACTGTTAGCGTTTTTAAGACCGTCTTTTTGCACTTGCGATCTTCTAAAATTACACTTTAACACACCGTATTTCTTGGCACACTTGTTTTATGTGTATTTGGTGCCACATATTGTTACAAAACAAAATCACTTGATAAAATTAAGGTTGAACCACTGCAGTCACAACTTTAAATAAAAATGTCTTTAGTACCTTTCTGGACCTTGAAAGTGTTGATTATATTGCTGTCTATGGATGAGTCATATTCCTCTCGGATTTCATCAAAAAATATCTTAATTTGTGTTCCGAAGATGAAAGGTCTTATGGGTGTGGAACGACATAAGGGTGAGTAATTAATGAAAGAATTTTTATTTTTGGGTGAACTAACCCTTTAACGCCTTCTCTAAAAATCTAACCCATTACCTTGGCATTGCTAGCACCATGCTCTACACTGTGAGTTTCAGGAAGGCAACATGTAAAACAGGCACCTGTTTTAAGACAAATTTCGAAAATACTGACCTGACTGGCCGGGTGGAGGAACACCAGATGCCCCTCGTGGGAGACATAAGAGCACCGTGAGCACTGCTGCTTTACCCCCTGAACAGGGTTCCACGGCCACTGGTTTGGGCGGTCCCTGTGGAGAGATCAGAGGAGAGGAAATGTGTCATCTATAACAAGCCTACTCCTGAACACATCACAATCAGTCACAAATGTCACAGTCCTCGGTGTGAGATGACATTGTAGGATGTCTCTCGCACGTCGACAGAAAAGGAAAATTCACATCGTGATAATCTCAGTAACAAATCACCTCCCTGAAACTCAAAGACTCAAAGCAAGCCACTTTCAAAGTTCACATCATGCACACACACGCAAAGAAAATGTGACATTTGAGGTTGTCGACTACCAACTCGGGTCGTGTTGTAGCACCCGCTCTCTGTCTCTATAAACGCTGCCCTGGATAGAAGTATGCATCAGCGGGTCTCTGATGCAGCATAGTGGAATGAGGAGGAAGGAAGCCACAGGCAATCACAGTGATCTTAAAATGTCATCTTTTATCTCATATTACAGATTATTCAGCTAACATGCAGAGGATTTGTCCACTCACATATATATGAATGCTTTTTAAAAAGGACTTGTTGAATGTTTTATGCCTTTTAATGACAAAGGGAGTAATAAATGTCCCCGTCATTGAATAAAGCATGCATGTGATGTTTTGTGTATGGGGTATTGTCTTTTAAGATTCCCTTAGCTCATTAATACACTCTCATCTCCAGCCCTCCACACACATTGACTCAGCTATAGAGTGGCTTTATTCACCATTTAAAGAGAGTGCCTCTTCAAGAGCTCTTCCAAGAGCGTGCTGCAAGATCACAGACTTTGGCAGCCAATGGCTCTCCACAAAATGAAGCTTTAATATCTTACCCCAGTTGCCAAAATGTGTATAAAATTTTTTTTTTTTTTTAAATGAAAGGCACAAAAAGGGAACAGACGCCAACTAATATTTTCTGCCAAGAACGGTCCTCATCTAGCCTATAATATGAATTAAACGCCAGACATCAAACCAACAAAGTTACCCTAAGGTACCTTTCTCTGAAGCAGGAATGTTTAATACAAACTTGGCCCTTTCCCACCTCAATATAATTATGACAATTATTGGAGCTCACAGCAAACATTTAAATGAGCTCTCAGTGGCTTTTAACTGATCTACAGACCATTCATTTTTTGTGTTCTATTGCATCATATCACACAACCAGACAGCTCTCAATATTTTTATATTTTTATTAACTATGTATTTTCCGAAAACAATATAAAAACAAGTAAGAATGAAGTGCAAAATTTTCATCTTGGCTAATAAAATCAAAGAAAATGTGTTCAGTTCTATAATGAAAGAATGCCCAAACCCATCACTCTCTCATTTCGCGAGAGAAATCACGGAACGTGATGGCACAGGCGTGGAGGGGCTTGTGAAAGGTCAAATTAAGCCTGCGCTGACAGTGATGTCCATCAAGCCTAGAGGACAGAGGCTGTTATCAGAGCAATATCTGTCTCTTTGAGAGGAAAAGAGGCCACTTGTGCTGCACTTAAAAAGTTCAAAGCCATTGTTTCTGAGTGACAGGGGGTGGCAAGGGGTGTCTAGCTCCCCTTCTAGCTCCCTCATTCCTCCGTGTGCAGAATATCACTGTTTTTCTTGATTTTCTCTCTCTCTCTCTCCCTCACACTTCATGCTTTTTTCTTGATTAAAATCAGTTTGTAAAGATATTTCCTTTCCTTGCTAAATGCCTACTTGTATATTAAGGACAAGGCTGAGTTTACACCATGGAGTAAAGAGAAACCATAAAGAATGGATGTCAATACATGTATGTATTTGCTCTGCTAGCCAGACTATCGGGTCTAGTCTCTAATCCACCTCAGAGCATCCTATTTATTATGTGACAGACAGCACAAACAGTAACTGCTAATAGTTTGACAGCGGCCTCAAGACTCTTCAATATGCCCATCATACACAAATGCATCCTCTTGCTTTTGAATGACACCACAAACCTCATTATTTCTGGCAAAACACACCAATCAAGTGATTCATGCTAAATATCACACTTAATTACACATCTCCATTTTCAAACCTACACTTAAGTATCCATTTCTGGCCACTGCTATTGTCTGAGCTTGGTAGTTATGCATAATATAAAGATACATTTCAATTTCACACCCAAACATAAATTACAAAAGACTCTTGCTCAAATGGGTGACCACTTCTTTACACATGAAAGTACTTTCTAACTTAAATGACAGAGAAAAGTATAATTTTCAAAGCTTTGTAACACATGACTCATTTCAATTTTCTTTTTTCTCTGTGTGTGCACATGTGGGGGTCTTTTAACCCCTTTCTCGCCATTGACAGAATTTTCCAATAACCCATGTGTGTGTCTCAATCAGCTCCCTAATTCAGTAGTCAGGGCACTGATCAGGGAGTCAGGCATTTTTCAAAGGTGTGGCAAGTGATTTCTAGTAAACACTGTTGATAATTAAAATCACCAAAACAAACACGCCCTACCCGAAAGGATCACACCCCTATCTTGATGCCTCCGCCCCCACATTCATGTACACGCTATGCAACACTGGCAACAACTATGGCAGTATCTGTTGTGCCTGCTGCCCGAAGGTACAGTATGATGTTATCAATAAGTGAAAGCACACTATGCTTGTTACTAAGATAATTCATGTCGAATGTCCAATTGTTATTTAGCTCTTCAACTCCTTTGATGGCAATCATCCCTTCCATCTCAAAAAACGAAAGTTTTTAGCTCTAATATATGTAAGTAACTAATATATTACAAATGTGACATGATTAAGGGGTTATAGCGATCACTAAAAGATGAACAAAACAGATGGCGGAGGTGGTTTCCAGGCATATAATAATAATGCAAATGAACAAACAAGCAAAGAAGACACAAGACTAAATTCAAGCAAAAGACTGCATATCTTAGCTCTGTGAAACAGCAAAGCCAACGTTTTCTCTGCAATCTCTCTCTTTCTATAGTCATTCTGCTAATGTCTTTCTTGTGCACTGAGCTCTCTCTCCTCCCTCATCATGAGTGTATACACCACTTACTGCTGATTGGCTACAAGTGTGTTTTGGTCAAAATGATAAAAAATGCTAGCACTAAATGAAAATTTCTCACAGGAAAACTAAAAACGTGTTTAGTTTATAAAAAATGTTAATATTATTATACATTTTTTTTATTTTTAAATATTGTATAAAAAAAATTAATAAAAAGGTTCACAATTACTCCTTTTTACATCATGGAGATTTGTATCTATAGAACACCTTTTAAAACATTCATCCTGTAAAAACTACCACAATATGACCCTAAAAGATTCTCATTAGTCTGTTATGAGTTTGTGGGGACTGTGTATTCAATGTATAAACCATATAAACCACCTAACAAGATCTTCAGTTCTCCAATCAAATCCATTTTCTTGTGCTTACTCTCATTCTTTATGGTTTTGGATTCAGTGATATTCGTCTCATTCACATTAGCCTTGCATCATAGAGATTAGAGTAATCCAATTGCAGGGCATTTAGAGAGCATTGCCATAACACAGTTAATGAATAACAATACAGTTTAGAGCCATACTAGCAAGCTAAGCTAAGGTTAGAGTTTACAAAAGATTACATTATAGCACATGTACTGCAAAGATGCACTGGAGGAGGTGATTTAAGAGGTTTTCATATATTCATAACGGCATCAATGCTACCTCAAATCTTGGGGATTTTTGAGAAGAGCTGTGCTTTTACTTTTATGAGTGATTGGATTTTCCTTTCTAGTCACTATACTATAGTGTATGTAAGACCATGGTTTTATAAATATGAAGTTCAAAAGTTTCAGGTCAATAAGAAATTAATACTTTTATTCAGAAAGGACAAATTTAATTGATCAAAAGTGACAGTAAAGACATTTATAATGTTGAGTTCCAATGTTGATTTGATAAAAAGATTTCCATTTTAAACAAATGCTGTTCTTATGAACTTTCTATTCATCAAAGAATCCTGAATATTGGAATGATTTCTGAAGGATCATGTTACACTGAAGACTGGAGTAATCGCTAAGGAATATTCAGTTTTGCCATCACAGAAATAAATTATATTTTAAAATACATTAAAATAACTTTTTGGCCTAATGGTTAGAGTCTCAGACTGGTAACCCCTTAGTTGAGGGGTTCGAATCTCAATACCGGCAGGAAATGACTGAGGTGTGTGTGTGTTCACTACTCACTACTCTTAATGTGTGTGCACTAACTTGGATGGGTTAAATGCAGAGGACAAACTCTGAGTATGGGTTACCATACTTGGCCTTCACATGTCACATAACTTTTGAACGGTAGTTTATATATACACTGGGAAAGTCGTCAGACCAAATTTTCTTTAGAAATCATTCAGTATTTAAATGCCCAAGATCATCCACTTCGCTCTCAAGAATAAACCACAAACCTTGAAAGTAACTCTAAAACTTTACAAAAACGCTCACCTTTGAACAAATCCAGAAGATTTTATGTTCATGAAAGACTTGCACATCTTGTCTCAGGAGAAAACAAGAAAGGCTATAAAAAGACAAACTTGCCAGCAAACAGATGTCTCTCGTACAGCCCTGCTGATTTACAACTAATTGAGGGCCAACTCCATCCCAATCTCTTGCATTGACTAACCTGATGAAAACAGCTCAGCGCCACTGAGGCACATTCTAATTCGACACCAAGACAAACTGGCCGATGAGAGACACTTTATGGACCATGTCTTGCCAACATGTCTGACACTTTCTATTTACTTGATGTATCCTGTACATATTTCATTCACAGTTTTTCCACCTTGTACCTCTTAACGTGACCAACTGGTGAATATCTGGTATTATTTATGATCACATTCTATTCCTTGTTTCATTATTTTGGTGTCTTTATTCCACCCATCTCTAATTTCCTCTGTTGTGTTCATGTCTTTACACATGTAAAATATGTATCATCATATCGCTGCTGCTGAAGATGAAGCTGATAAGACTGTCACTGCTGCTGTGAGTATTAAGCAGCAGAGAATGGAAATGCAAACCAAGTCATAAAGCAACAGGACTATCCTCTTCATCTATATGTTTCTCCAGCTTTTAACAGACGGCGGAGCATCTCATTTGCATGGCTAATCAGAGCATTCGCGGTGACAGGGAGCATGAGCGCTGGTCTGTAGATAAGAGCTCACTATTGAGCACTCTCAAACACAAGAACGTCTACGTACACAGTATAATTTAAATGGCCCTCTCTTTGTTGCCTGGTGACAGCCTCCATCCATCATACTCTGCAACAGTTAACGGGCCCATATGTTGTGCGCTGGCCATGGTGGCGGAGCAGCATCTGTGTCATCTGCACCATTTTAAATGGGCTGGCCTCACATTGGCTTCATAATGCACTTCTGCTGACCTCGCTGCACAATTTTTTTTACTCCAGTCCAGTTGAGCCAAACCAAACACAGACCAGCCCAGCCTAACACACAGACAGAGCGGTCTTAACAGCCTGCAGCAGATGCAAAGTGACCCTGTGGAGATTACAGAAAGCAGCCTTTACTGTCATTATATTGCAAAAATCATGTGGGACAACGAACATGCAACACCATTCCCAGTGTGCACTGTAAAAACTGATCAGTTTAACTCATAGACTGGAAAAAAAATATGGACGTAGTGTCCGTGATGTCACCCGTAGGTTTCTGAAGAGCATTTTTGAAACCTAAAGCCGGCTGTGCAGCTCGTCACCGCGCATCACTCCCGGATAACAGAAAATGGGCAAAGAAGCGGGACGTGGGTGGAGCTGAGGTGACATGACGGCAGCAGACAAATGGCAAGTGGTGACAGCAGCAGCAATCCACCTGACACTCAAGTGGCCACGCCCTAAATTATGCAGAACTTTAAGGCTTAATATAATTTAAACGGATGAGCTATAAGAAAAAAAATTCACCCCCCTCACAATTGTCATGAAGGACAAAATTAGCTATATAGATCAAAACCACAATTTGTACCTGGCTGTAAACATGTTTTTTTCTGCTGTAAAGTTGGGCATTTTAACATGGCACTTAATGAGATTCTGCTCTCTTTTGGAGCATGTCCCTAGCGGCCAGTCGATGAATTGCAGTTTAAGTCACTTCCGTATTGGCTTCAAGATAGACGGGGGAAGGATGCCGCTTGGTTTAACTTTAAAAATGCTACTGTGAAAACCTGTTAATTGGTTAACGGTAATACGGGGGGAAAACTGTGATAAATCTTAATGGGATATTTCATGTAATTTTACTGTGAAATACTGTTAAATTTAACAGTATAAGTCATCTTATAATAAAAAAACAAAAAAACAAAAACAAACAAACAACAAAAAAAACCATAAATTTACATTCCCAGAATTCCCTTTGTGACACTTCACAACTTTTTTTTTTTTTTTTTTAAATTGAAACAACTGTTTTTTTCTTAGTTTTTTCTTCAGTTTTGTACATTAGAGTTTTTGTTATATTAATGTTTATTGCATTATTTTAGTGTCACTTGTGTTACCATGGTGTTTGTGTGCATGACACTTTGTACACCTTCTATATATTACTATTTACCTCAGCTTATGGAAAAGCTACTTGTGATGAGCTTTGATTCTAAATGTGGCTCTCTCATTACCACCTGTTGTTGGTTGTCGGTGTATTATAAAGGTACAAAACAGATTTTAGTACTTCAGTAGGTTGGCATATTAACATTACACAGTTAATAGATTACACTATTTTACTGTAAATTTAAGTTCAATCTGTAAACCCTAGAATGTTGCTACCATATTTTTTATTGTAAAGTTCTAGCAGCTGTTGTTTTTTTTTTTTTACAGTAAATTTAGTTTTTTTTATGTCTACCCATTATTTCCAATCATTTCTTCAATTTTGCTATAAATATTATTGAAAAAATCTATTAAAAAAACAAAAACAAAAATAAAACCCCTTAAAATAGTTTCTCATCAAATGGGTCCAAAATAACATTGGACACCACTTTTATTGTATGGGCCAAGAAAAAAAAAAAAAAAAAAACACTGTGTTTATACAGGTTTGGAATGTGAAGATGGTGAGTAAATGCTAAGAGAATTTTTGTGTGAACCAACTGTTTAAGGCTTTTAGATGTCTGAACTGTGGCTTAGTGGTATGCACATGTGCTTCAGACATACTGAGCTGTGACACTCAAACTGGAGGTGTGGGTGCAAATCCATGTTCTTATCCCATTCCCTCTTTTTCCACTCATAATTTCCAACCATACCTCTCTTTTATTATCAATAATACTGCAAAAAGCCTAAAAACACAGTTAATGGCTCAAACATGCCTTGGTTAAACCTGCTATTAAGATTAGTCTTGGGTGAGCTAATCTGTGATAACTACAGACAGAAGCTGAGCTACAGGCACATATTACTGTGCTAAACCGTCTGGATTGTCCTCTTTTTTTATTAGCAGGTTATGCTAAACAATTCAACAGCACCAGATGCTGTCTCATTAACCTTTATAGAACAGAATTGCTCTCATTTCCCTCCTTTCACCTTCAGCTGCTGCCAGATTCTAGCAAAGTGGGGCCAACATCTGGATCAGCCTCAATAGACTCCAAGAAGTGTCAATGTTGATCATCGAGCACATGATGAAAGCTGGGAAGAACAACATGAGGGGACACATATGCTATAAGACTAAACCTAAATATATGTTTAAGGATTTCATACCAAGATGTCCCCATAAGCCAAAAATAATAAAACAAACATTTAAGTAGAGAGGTGTGTAGAAGAAATGCTCAGTAAGCCACTGTGGACAAAATTGCAGAAAATGCTACTGAGTATTTGTTTTGGGTTTGATTCTGTTTCATTAAAACATTCCCTGGCTAATTTTGAACACAAACTTGGAATGCTATTGCAATCAAAGCTTTGAAGGAACAAGCTCAGAGTTGAAACAGGCAGCTCTGAAAGGTGGCGGGCCGACTTATAATGGGTCTCCTGAGATGAGCCTATGTGTTAGTGGAAACTGCTTGGGAGATTTGCGCTGGTCGAAATGAAGCCTTCGAGAGGCTGAGAAGAGAACAACAGGAATCCAGTATCAAAAGGTATCTCTTCTTCTATAACAAAGGTGACAGAGCTTAAAAAATGATGAGAAACAAAAGTATTTTAGAAAAGGAACGACGTTCTGAGAGTACATTCAGTAAAATGAAGCGCTTTTGAGCTAACAGACTCTCTTACCATACAATACTCTATAAGAAAAACAAAAAAAACTGCATATGTGGGTACTGTACCATCTGAAGCCAAAATGTTGACTATCAAAACAGCTTCTGTTCACAAAAACTTCTATTCTCAACAGCTGGCTTGTGGACGCAATTTCACCGGACTTAAGTGGCTCTTTTCACTAGACTGATGTCACCGTAAATGAGAACCATACGCTGATAAGAGTGAAGCTGAAGTTTGTTTAAAAAGATCTATGTTGAACAGCGTTCAGCTGGAGGATTGACGAGTATGTTGTTTTCTGCTCTCTTCATTTGTGGCGTGTCCTCCCACAGCCCATAATGCTCACTGAGCACCACTCCACTCTACACTAATGGATTCTGGAGAGGCACATCAAGTGCTGCTGGACGTGCGTTTTCAACGTCTCTGCTGTGCGGCAGGTACATCTGCTCTCATAGGTCTGTGTGCATGTCTGTTGTGTAACAACACCGATGCACTTAAATTAGAGCTGTCAAACTGCAAACAGTTTCTGCCTGGTATTCCTCATTATTTAGACTGTAAACCTTGTTAATTTGATTTTAAAGGTAATGTACATTATATACATATATATATATATATATATATATATATATATA
>RJVU01067793.1:6134853-6168001 GCA_003731715.1 Anabarilius grahami | reverse complement strand
AAAATATATAAACGCTTTATCTATCTATCTATCTATCTATCTATCTATCTATCTATCTATCTATCTATCTATCTATCTATCTATCTATCTATCTATCTATCTATCTATCTAGCTATCTAGCTATCGTGTTGTTAATGTTTTGCTCTGAAATGCCTTAAAACAAAAATACAAGTAAAAAATTTTAAAATAATACAAGCATGTTTTCCACACTGTTCTACACAAAATGATATTAAAGGGATAGTTCACCCAAAAATGAAAATTACCCCATGATTTACTCACACTCAAGTCATCCTAGGTGTATATGATTTTCTTCTTTCAGACGAATACAATTGGAGTTATATTAAAGCTGCTGTCCGCAACTTTTTTTGTGTTCAAAATTTACAAAAATGATATAATGAGAATGTACAACATGAATCCATTTTCCAAACCGTGTTTTTGTCTTACCCTGAATCATTATGGTACACTTATAATAAGTGTTTATATTCGGACTATTTCAGACCGGACTGGTAGGACCCGCCGCAGAGTATCACAGTAACTGCGTGACTCACCATAGACATACACGGAAAAAAGTAGCTCCGGCTACAATGTTCTTCCGCAAGACGCGTGCAGTTCTGTTTATTAACCGCTAGAGGGCCAAAAATCACGGACTGCAGCTTTAAATAATGTCCAGGCTCTTCCAAGCTTTGTAATGGCAGTGAATAGAGGATGAGATTTTGAAACCCAAAAAAGTGTAAACATCCATCATAAAAGATAACCACCGGGTGGTTAATAAAGGCCTTCTGAAGCGAAGAAATGCATTTGTGTAAGAAAAATTAAAACTTAAAAAACTTAAATAACTGGCTTCCGGCAGACAGCCTTGCGCACGTTGACTTAGGCCAAAAGAGTAACCCCTTACGCGATGTAGGAATAGCGTAAGCTTTGATGGCCCTCACTTTTCAAACAAATAGGGCTGGGCAACAAACTCAAGCTCCTGTTCTCTTATATCGAAATCCTCTGACATTTTTTCCTTAAAAATTCTTGTTTTAGACTTCTAATTCGTGACCGGTGTTTTGTTTTCCTCTCTGCACTTCCGCATTCGTTAATACGTCATGCGTCGGGTCAGAATCGGGTTACTCTTTCACTGTAAATCGATGCCTACGGCCGTCTGTCAGAAGCTAGTTATTTTAGTTTTTAAAGTTTTAAATATGGATATTTTTCTTACACACCCCGGAGCCGTGTGGATATCTTTTATGATGGATGGATGTGCTTTTTTGGGCTTCAAAATCTCACGCTCTATTCACTGCCATTATAAAGCTTGGAAGTGCCAGGACATTATTTAATATAACTCCGTTTGTGTTCTGAAAGAAGAAAGTTACATACACCTAGGATGGCTTGAGGGTGAGTAAATCATGGGGTAATTTTACAATTGATTCACATAAATGTAGTTTTTTTGAGACTCAAGTTTAAATTATAAATATTTTCTAGTGTCTTGTCATTGACATGGAGGGACTGCAAAAAGAATGCAATGATTTGGTTTTTCTAAAACTAAATGGCTAAATAAAAAATGCATTGCAACTCATTGTAATATTAATGATGTACCTTAATTGTATGTCATTATGAATATATTGTGAATATTTGTTGCTGTATATCATCTAACCCCACATTGCAATTTTGTATGTAGATTAAAACCTAACTGTGTAAATAATAAGTTCAAAGGTCAAACTAACCTCGATTCCACCCTGAAGGAGTTCTACTTGAGTGCCGCCCACATCCAGTGTCACCGCGACCGATGCAAAAGGGCGACTGGCCATCTGCTGCCTTTCCCTCATCAGTTGCTGTAACAGGAAGAAAATACATTAGTAAATATATGTACATAAACTTTATAGTTTCAAACAAATCTAAGCTGTCAGTTTTCTTTGTCAAAAATATTTGATTTAGGACTAAAAGTGGTGACTGACAGCATAAGTGACATGACATGAAAGTTCAGTTACTGATATTTATTGAGAACAGAAAAGCTAAAAGCACCTCTAGACACACACACAGGTGTGAGGCAGTATGCAGATATTCTGACGTGTTTGAGATAAGAGGAAGGAAAAATATTACGAAAAGAGAAGAGGCGAAAGTGCAAAACAGAGTAAAGCAGAAAAAGACAGAAAGAGAGAGAGGCCATTGACAGCACTCTGGCTGTTTTCCAGCACAGACAGAAACAGGTGGTTGAATAATTCATTTGTTCCATATAAAAAAGTTTGGAGGACCTGGCTAATCAAATGTCTGCAAAGATTGGAAGGAAATTTCACTTGCCACAACATGCATGACAAGCAATTATTTTGCCATTGATTGCGTGAGCATCAGTATTCCAGTGGTGGAGTTTAATTAATGATGCATTCCCTGTAATTTCTCCATGCAACTGACTGGCTGGCTGCCCTAAAAGCAGGATTCACAACCTTCATACAAAATCCCATCCATAACCGATGGCACACTGCTTTTTTTTTTTGTCTCTTTGATGGACATAGTTTATCTATCATGTGCACATGGTGCACAATTTTCCTTGCTTGTGCATACAGGAGGAGATGACACGATCCAGGTCAGAAGTACTTCTCAAGGTGACATCAATATATTTATCAATACCAACTTCTCATCTGTAATCAGAATGTGTAGATGTCAGTGAGTGAAAGAGAGTGAGCATTCATGAGCATTTGCGGGTGACATAGGTACAAAAGATCAATACACTGCAACATAGTGTGTTCAATCACATAGTACTATGCCTTTTGCCTCCATATTAGAGAATTCCACAGAGAACAATTAGCATACTTTTTCAGTGAAACATTCAATAGGCATCCTAATAAGACCTCAAATCCCTGCTTAAATATCTCATTGCATTTCATTACCAACAATGACATCAAACAATAATGAACAACACTTCAGCAGGTATGTAGTAAAACAATTAGAGAGAAAGCTTTTGCCCTGGAGACAAACTTTGAAAGACTTTGTACTTAAGTGAACACTCCAAATCAACTTCTCTCAGAGAGATGGAGGAGTCGCAGGTGATGCCTCTATCATCTCTAGATAATCAATAGTGAAAACACACACACAAAAACACAAAAAAACACACACACACACACACAAAAAAAACATTGAGTGGTCCACACCAGCGGTCGATCAATATCTAAATGTGGGCTGATTTGGGTACCAAGGACAAGGATGATTGCTATTGGATTTGTGACAAAGGAAAGTGTGCAGCTTTAAACTCTAATTGTGCCACATAACGGTGACGAAAGACAACTGCTGAGGTACTGTCACTCGCCTGCTTTCACAGCAATTCTGCACCATGTTCATGTCCTGACAAACATGCCAATGTCCACATATGCATGTATGTGGATTTCAAACTTTTTTTTAAAGGGGACAAGATTTTATGATATAGACAATAGGGGTGAAACGGTTCTCGGTTAAAAAAAAAANAAAAAAAAAAAAAAAAAAAAAAAAAAATCGAACTGTACCGTTCTGCACACTCTGTTCGGCACGCACTTGCACCGCGGTTCATCTCATATCTGACGACGCATACGCATCTATAATATGGTTTGTAGAAAATAAATAAAACAGACCAACAGAGTTAGGCTAATGTATGTTTCTCTCGATGGATACGCATTCTGGCTTCCCCTAAACTTTGTTCAGTGCGAGTGCCAAATGCTTTATATGAGCAGTCATTTACGCCGTCATCACTCGGGGGTTAATGGCGCGCAAGCGCAGGTGAGACCTGAACAGCACACGTTGCTATCTGCGTTTAAACTAAACTCATTTAAGCCTTGCCAATTTAAACATTCGAGTGCAAGCCGCGAAAGAGAACTTACACTTTGAGAAGATTGGTGCACTCATCCGAAGCGAGCACGCAAATATTGAGGTCTCTTTCAAGTCTTGTGTTTGAACGGACAAATTCACACAAAATTATGTCAACATGCCCGTCTTGGCGAGTATCCTAGCAAGCATAGTCGGTGATGTCTTAGGTGAAATTATACACTCGAGAAAGAACGCATGTGTTCAGTATCAGTGTACTGATCCGTGTATTATGTCGTAAAGAGACAGCAGCCCTTGCATTCCTGCTGTCTGACTGTGTAATGTTAATCAAACAACAAAAGACAAAATGACTGAATAGTAACTTAATTAATAATGTTTGATCTTTATTTAATTTATACAGTGAAGATTACATGCAATGTTGTTTTACATTTTATTAGCTACTTTATTCAATTTCTGTACCTGAAAACTGGATACATGAAAAACTTGAAAAGCTTTATTTATTTGTATCTTTGCTTTACTGTATTTATTTGTGCCGTTTGATAATTTGTTCATATTTTCTTTATTTTTATTTGACAGTAGTAATTTTTTACCTGAACATAGCACATACCGAACTGTACCGAAACCGTGAGCCTAAAACCGTGATACAAACCGAACCGTGAGTAATCTGAACCGTTGCACCCCTAGTAGACACACCTGGGGGCTGCATCCATATATATATATATGTATGTATATGTATATGTATACAATTTATTTTTTTTGCAGTTTCTTCACATTTCATCTTATTGANTATATATATATAAATATTTTTATTTAGCAAGGGCACATTAAATTTATCAAAAGTGACAGTAAAGACATTTATAATGTGTTTAAGAGAATGCCTCGAGATTTATTTTTAAAATAAATTCTATTTTTTATGAATTTTCTAGTCATTGAATCCTGAAAAAACAAATGTTTTCCACAAAAATGCAACCGTTTTCAACTTCAGAAGGATCATGTGATACTGAAGACTGGAGTAATGGCTGCTGAAAATTGAGAGAATAAATTACAATATTACTGTTTTTACTGTATTTTTCATCAAATAAATGCAGCCTTGGTGAGCAAAACAAATTCAAAACATAAAAGTGCACACCCCAAACTTTTGAAGTATAGAGCATCAAATCAGTGTTTCCAGCAATGCTTTTGTTACACATGCAACAACAAACAACACAACTGATTTGTCTGAATGAAATGACATTAAAGAGCTGGTTCAAATTCAAATAAATAGTAATATAATCGATTGAAATACTTTATAGCATAACTAGAAAAATGCTCACTAGACATTTCCATGAATTATTCAGAATTAAAAAATTCCCGAATAGCTGGAACCACAAAGCGACATTTGTAATGTTTTAAATTTTTATCTTAAATAACAGGTAAAAACAGTGGAGATAAAAATGTAGTGGTAAATAACGGTACTTCAGTTTATATATAATTAACTACAAAAAGAACATGTAAAATAGGAACACTAGTACTTGCCTTTAAGTGCCTTGATTATAGTACTCAAAAATGACTGACGGTTAAAAGGAGGGAAACCTAGAAGCTTTGCACTCAATGAACTGAACTGCACATTCAATTCCTATGTACACATTATGTACAGTCTTCTGCAAGCTTTCCACATGCTAATACAACTAATCTTCTAACAATGGCAACACGTATCACAGTTCAAAGCTTCACTGTATTGCTTTCAAGATCATGAATCTTCAACCACAGCAACAGGTCCTCAAAACTCATCCACAAAAATAAACATGAAGGACAATGCTTCTGAACAATTTTCCTTCTGAACAATTCGGCAATTAGTTGTTTGACATATAAAACTAAAATAAATAAAATATAAAAAATGCAAATAAAATATATGCAAAATGAAATATCAACAGTCTCTAAGGCATTCAGATGAACAAGTTCTCTAAAGTGTTTTAAACAGATGATTATTGCAATTACACTATGTCACCAAACACAGTCAATGTTTTTCTAGGAATTTGAAAGTCAACCTCAGAAATCAGAGTCCATAAAACAGAAATGCAGGAAGGTGGCGATGTCCTTGACGGTGCACATATCAAGCCGACAGTGCTGTCTCTGTGGGGGTGTCTCTTCGGTACTGACACAAAGAGGTCTCTTCAATGACTTCCGCTCAAATGGGCCCTGATGGCACCACGGTAATTAATCACTCATTATCTTTTCTATTAATCACCACTTGAGGACTGTTATGGCTGATCCCACCGCGACCATATTTATAATGAAATTATCAAAGCTGAGCACACTCCTCACATCAGGCTTTCTCTTGACAATACGATCTGATCATCTCTGCACTAACTCGGATAAATAAATGTCTGTGTGATGAGAGATACTAGAGAGGTATGCTAGCTTGAAAAGTTAAAGTGAACTAAACATTTTCGAGTGTTTAAAATCAGTCGGTATAGAGCGGTGCACTATATATGGGGTAAAGCCATTGGTGTGCAAGTTCTGAGTAAACAATTTAATTGAATTTGTAGTTCGCTCTTAATGCCCAAAATGCACTTTGATTTATACTGTACACTCAAAGTACAAAGCTTTAAATACAAAGGAGGAAAAAAAACAAACAATTTGCATCCTTCTTTATTTCTTCAATCTCTATATTGCACTGGTGCTTTCACTTTTATGATAACTCATTCATAGGTAATACAAAAACAATAAATATAGCGGGTCAAGTGCAAAGCAAATGCAGAATGTATCTTTCCTGGACTAATTTAAAAAGGTAACAGAAAACTGACTCAGAAAATTGTATACAAAGAAAAAAAATAATAATAATAATAATTATAATAATAAATAAATAAATGAAACACTTGTTCATGTGTTGATTCGCCACTTATTGTGAATCATTATGAACACATATTAAACATTAAAGCAAAAAAATGTATTGCATTATCAGACTATGAAAGCAAGTTTAGTACAAAATAAAAAAGTTACCTGCCTCTAAAATTAATACAATAGGTACAGTATATGTGACAGTAACCTGTATTTGTGTGATCGCTTTAGAGCATTCTCTAACGCACTGGCTTCAATCATTCACTTTCATACACTCCTTAAAGGGTTAGTTCACCCAAAAATGAAAATTATCCCATGATTTACACACCCTCAAGCCATCCAAGGTGTATATGACTATCTTCTTTCAGACGAACACAATCGGAGATACATTTGAACACATCCTTAGTCCTCCAAGGTTTATAATGGTAGTGAATGGGGGCCCGCATTAAAAAAAGAAAAAGAAAAAAAAAAGCATCCATCCATAATCAAAGTAATCCATACGGCTCTAGTTTAATAAAAGCCTTTTGAAGTGAAGCGATGCGTTTTTGTAAGAAAAATACCCATATTTAAAACTTTATAAATTCAAATAACTAGCTTCCAGCAGATGACCGTACGCATACTGCGCAACAGGACTTGCCCCAATGAGGAATCCTCTGACGCGATGTATGACGCAGGATGTAGAAATAAAACTCGAGCTCTTCTTCTCTTATATCAAAATCCTCTAACATTTCTCTTTAAAATTTCTTGTTTTAGACTTCTAATTCTTGACCGGTGTTTTGTTTTGCTCTCTCCTCTGCACCTCTGCGTTCGTCATTGCGTTTGGGTCAAAGGTTGCTCTTCCGACCAAATCTGACTTGTGTAGTATGCGTATGGTTGTCCGTCAGAAGCAAGTTATTTGAATTTATAAAGTTTTAAATATTGATATTTTTCTCACAAAAATGCATCGCTTCACTTCAGAAGGCCTTTATTAACCCACTGGAGCAGTATGGATTACTTTGATTATGGATGGTTGCATTTTTTTCTTTTTTTTTTCTCAAAAATGCGGGCCTCCATTCACTACATTATAAACCTTGGAGGACTACGGATATTTTAAAATATATCTCCGATTGTGTTTGTCTGAAAGAAGATAGTCATATATAGGCTTGAGGGTGAGTAAATCATGGGATAATTTTCATTTTTGGGTGAACTAACCTTTTAACTGTATAGTGCACTATGTGCCATTCACTATGGCCCTGTCCCAAATGGAACCCTAAGCCGTTGCGATGTTTCTCCGCGTCCACAATTCGTGACTGCAATTGTAAGTCCACAAGATGGCAAGTGCACATTAAAGGGATAGTTCACCCAAAAATGAACATTTTGTCATCATTTACTCATTCTCAAGTTGTTCCAAACCTGTTGGAATTTGTTTCTTATGCTGAACACAAAAGAAGATATTTTGAAGAATGTCAGTAATCAAACAGTTTATGGGCCCCATTGACTTCAATATAGTATATATTTTTTTCCATTCTATGGAAGTCATTGGCACCCAACAACTGTTTGATTACCCATATTCTTCAAAATAGCTTTTTGTTTTCAGCAGAAGAAAGAAATTCATACAGGTTTGGAACAACTTGAGGGTGAGTAAATTCGGGAAAGGGGATATAAGTTAATAAGTTAACAAGTGACTGATTTCGGTCACAAAAGAGCAGGACAAAAAGGGCAGGACTGGAAGGAGTAAATTATGCCTGCTGAGCTTGTTGATATCATTGTAAAGCTGTGCTCTTTTCAAACAGAGTCCATTAATTATATCTTCGTTTAAATATTGATTTGAAGCTATTTGCTTTCATTCATCCCCTTCGACTAGCGTATTTGCGCATGTATGCATGAGAGAGTAAGAAAACAAACATGAGGAAAGGAACTGAGAAAACAAAATGTCAAAGCATGATAGAGAGATAGCAAAAGTGATATGGCGTGAGAGAGCATGGCAGAAAGGGAGAGAGCTGTGGCATGCTCTCATTTGTGCTAATAGATCTTCTCTCAGAAAACAGGCTGGCTTTGTTGACAGCCAAAAAGCACCATCTGCAATTTATCCATCTCTCTCCATCACCTGCTATTACTCATCAGGCCCACTGCCTTTACTAGATCAGGGCATCTCCATAACAATTATGCAAGACAAAGCCGGTCCATCACTGACATACATAGATGCATCCATGCACTGCACACTCGAGGATGCAGCTGCCCTTTTCAACACATTTTTAGTTCTGTTTTTTTATTTTATTTTTTTTATCCAGACTTATAATTGCAATGTTTTGCTTGATCCTATAAACCAAGCTGAACACGGGAAGGCATGCACACAAACTTGTAGGGGTTTAGACTAGAGTTAAGGTCAAATTTGTTTTATTATTCTTTGAAATGCTCTTAATACCTTGCCCCAGGGTAGTACAGTGAAAACCTCACTGATGTGAAATTGAGATTGATTGTTCATTGATTTTACCATAGGCTTCATGTTAAACCCTGCTGAAATTCCTGCTTCATAGCATTAGGACTTTCCTGTTAGACATTAAACAAGGGCTAAAACTCTCAAAGCCATTTTGGCCACAAACACTAACATTTAATGGAATAGTTTTATGGTTTTTCGTTCATGAAAAAATGACAAACCCATACCACCCTGATGAAATATTTCAGAAATATAAGGAGGACCACCATAATAATTTATAATTATTTCCCCCAATATAATTAGGTATGCCTGTATTGGTATCATGTTATGTCTATGTTTGTGTTAGACTCTTAGCTGGTTTTTCAATTTATCAAAGTTTTCCCTTTCTATTTCCTTCGTTTGCATTAGTTTCCATGGTTAGTCATTGTTTGATTATTTTTAATGCACCTGTTTCTCGTTTCCTCTCTTTGTATATATAGAGTTTGTTTTCAGTTTCTCTTTTGTTCCAATCTCGTCTCATTTAAATAGTTGTTCAATTCCATCGTATATAGAGTCTGAACTCCTAAGTTTCTGCTATTTGATTTTTTTGTTAGAGTAAACTGTTGCGATTAGATCCTGCTTTTATTCTTCTTTGCTGCAAACACGCTGTGACAGTTGGCATGGATGCACATTAATTTATATACATTGCTGAATAATTACAAAATGATTGTGATAATATCTAGATAACTAGAAAAAAATTAATACTAAACTATAGAAAGATGTTTATTTTATATAATAAAATGTAATAAAATGAGAAGATACCCATATAATATAATAAAATGAGAAGATACCCATGGTCTTGTGTGGTTTTATGCCTTACAATTACAAATGCCACAATTGAACTATGGAATAACTATTGTAAATATTCATAAGGAAAATTGCAAAGTACAATCAAGAGCTTCAAAGCCTGGACCTTCATGAATTATGGACTATGCTATCAACTCTCCTCCTTGTATAATCTGTTCTAATTAGACAAAAAAGAAAAAAAAGGGAGTAAGAAAAAACTTTTTTTGCATTTAGATATTACAAGATATTAGATATGACTTCAATTATTAACAGCCCAATGAAATGAAAACAATATGTTAAGGATTAGAAGCACAGTCCCAAATCAGTTTTAACCAGCAGTTTTAACAGTAAAAAAAAAATAAGTTTTCAGTTGGAGAAAATTCACTGACAAATTCAAAATCTGTGGATGCTTAGCTGATCAAAAATAACTCTTATATTATACATACTGCACAAAATGCAAATGAATTCTTTTAACTATTAATTGCAATTATGTACTCAATCAACAAGCCTAGCATGAGGAGTAAATTCGTTCTGACTTGTTGGTGCCTAACTTGCAAACACTATTTAAAATTTTAAGTATTCACTGTAGAAATTATGTAAATTGAGCAACTCTCAAACCAGCAAATTAATTACAGCTGATCATAACTGGAAATGAGGTCTTGAACCAAGCAGGGAAATTTGCCCAGACAAATGACACGGAAAGAAACGTTTTCAGACTGGAAGCAAAAGGACCAGATACAAGTGCACCCACTGATCTTATGAAGAAAAAAAGAAAAGAAAAGAAAAGAAAAAAAAAAAAACTCAATCCAGAAATGTCTCCAGCCACAGCCTAATGTTTTTCCCCTGATGATTTGCTCATGTTTAAGAGTACAATTAAGGTAATCCACTCAGAATCACTTCTGCATTGTAGACCTATGTGGCCCACTTCATCCCGAGGAACATCAATGACCTGATTAGCTCTTCAGAAAATGGATTATGAAACTGGCTCAAACTGTTTATTCCACAAAGTCCTTCGGATTGACTGCTTAAAGGACATGTCATTCTCATTGGCTCAGAACTGATTTTGACATTGATCTGTTAGTGTTACAAAGTATGTAGATCAGGGGCGTTCAATTACATTCAATTGGTGACTGGTTCTTCATTGAGAAATAGGCATGGAGGTCACAGCTCAAAAGTGTATTTTCTGTAACATTGTAGCAAATTGTAGCAAATGTATATATATATATATTTTTTTTATTTACTGTAAAAAATATATTTTTTATTATATATCTGCAGTGTTTCCCATATATTGACTAGACTGTGGCGGCCCGCCACATTCTAATTTGTCCCGCCACAGTCTCAAATTACGCCTGTCGCGATATTTAAATAATCGATTGATAATTGAGTCATAAGGCAAAAGACTTGCACCAATTAAGTTTTCGTGCACTATATTCAAACTCATCTGAAGCCATTCCATAGCTTCATGTGTGGACAGAAGAATATGTACTACATTGTTAAATTTAAGTTCAAAGAAACTCGTCTTCCCTCTGCTACAGCTGTCAATCATTCTCTGTTCAGCACTCAAACAGTGCGTTGCGTTCGGTAACGACAGTCAGCACGGTAAAACTCTCCAATATGATATATTCCCATCATAATACTTGATATGTAGATAAAGGGCTGTGGATTTGCATAAAATTACTTTATCTTGCTGGAGTTTATTGCTGTTTCTGAACGATGTCATACTGGCTACAGTTAGATCGCACAACACAAGGACTATGAATTGGTGTCACAAGCACAATAACTGGTATTTAAAAGTGAAAAGAAACATACGATCAATAAACTGTTAGTTGCAGATACACACAGGGGTTATCTTTGTGCCGTTAACTTTTCAATGCGTTGCGCAACTGCGCGCTGTGACTCCATATTGCTTTAAGCACATCATTCTGCACCCGGGATGCTGCTGTTTTGAAGCGTTTCATATTATTATGGTTTTGCACACTGAAAGATTATTAATTGCCTATTTTGTTCTTTCATATCTATATCTTGTTGCCCCATTAAACAGCTGCTCAATATATTTAAAATAAACGTATTTTAATCTTAGATTATTATAAAAACATATGTCTTTACATTAATATATAAATCAAATATAAATAGTTTTTTTTTTCATTTCATAAAAATGCATATAGTAATTTTAAACTTTATTAACATATTTAGATTTTATAAAATTACTGTGCAAAGTTTTCTTCAAGAATTAGGCTAGCATACTTTTTTCTGCTGAATTATATAGTCACCTAGATTATTTATTTATTTATTCTTTGGTCAGTTTATGATTATATATTTTTATTCATTTGTTATTTTTCTCTATAATGAAGTAGTGTGTTTCGTACAATCTGGATTGTGTTTAACAAATCAAAGAGTGGCCATTAGTTTTACAAATACAGATATTTAGATCCAGGCCTCCACTAATTATTCTAGAAATAAATTAATTCAACAAAGGTAACCTCTTTTGCTACATATTTTTTAATGGTTTAAATGTATACTCTACATGTTAGACCACATATGAACTATCATTTAGCCTACTATATGTTGTGTACGTGACTAATGTGCCCTACCATCACCAATAAATAAATTACTATTAGAGCACAAAATTGTTTACAAGATAACAAATTTCTTCATTGATCTAATCACTTAAATTTTGGTCTCAGAATGCACCAGATTTATGCATTTAAATTTAAAATGTACAAAATTTTCCGTCGGGGGGGGGCATGCCCCCGGACCCCCCTAGAGGGACCGGTGTCCACCCGCCACAGTCTCACAAAATCCTATGGGAAACACTGATCTATAAATATATTCTTGTTATTGTCATATAACATTGTGTTTCCAGCTATAGGTGATCCCTGTAAGAAGTCAGATTAGCATACATTATCAGACTCAGAGAAAAGCAGGTAACTGTCTCTACACAGTACAGTAGCAATTACTTTTCTCACTGAAAAGATAAAGAATATTAGAAATGTGCAACCGCTGATGCTGTATTTTAAACGACATCCATGATCAATTCATGCTGCAATTTCTTACCCTTTGTTAAATATTATTAAAGGTGCAGGAAGCAATTTTTCAAAAATGCTGTTAAAAAGTTGCTCGGACCGAGCACCCCAACAAACGTGTTTTCAGCATTAGGGGGTGTATGATGGTGGAGGAGAGAGTGAGCAGTAGGGAGATTTGAAGAAAGACCTTTTGAAAAGAGATGAGAGACAATGCAAAAGAGAAAATCTCAGGAATATCACTGGAAAAAGAAGGGTTATGATCAGGTAAGAGCTTTAGGACCCGCGTTAATATTAGAAAAGCTTTCCAGCGCTGGCTTTTGGCTTTCTACAAAGGGTGTTACCCACTCAGCACCTCACTGCATTTTTCCACCTCAGAAACTCCCGAGTCACAGAATATTCTTTCTAGATGCAGTTCATGCATTCATAACTGTGTGACCTGATTATTGTAATGCACTTCTGGCTAGATGCCCGATTGTCTCCATAAATAAGATGGAGTTTGTTTAAAACACCGCAGCCAGAGTTCTAACCAGGTCCAGAAAATATGATCATATCAGACCAATATTATCATTGCTGCACTGGTTACCTGTCAATACTTCTACTTAAAAAGCTCTGTCGCACAGTCCCTCAATACTGTACTGATCTCAAGCATTCTTATTACTTACTTATTACACCACCAGTTTGCCATTGAACATCAGTCTCATCCAATGCCAGTCTCTTTCTTATATCGAGTATATTCATAACGGGTGGACTCACATTTTATCAGTCATAAATAATTACAATTATCAGCTATATAGCTAGATTACATCTGTTGAAACAATGTGTTGTGAAAAATATATTAAACATGGAACACCCTAATGCACAAATTGAATCGTAATTACAAAAGAATTACAATCAGTTGCATCCTCATTCCCATGCAACAATGTTTAATATGTAATACAGCAATAATAATTTGCAATACCATTTTACAATAGTCTTGTCTAACTTAAATCTAAATTTTCCCCCCCTAAGTGCAACAAAATGTAACCATAGTGATCCAGCAACAGACAACAGGCAAGAAGATAGGAAGCATGACCTTCTTTCATTGGACAAAGTGAACATCAGATTTAACTAAACATTGAATATTTGGTATTCAGTTTCAGATCACTGACAAGCAAGTCTTTGCTTTGATATCATTAATTCAACAGATCTACTTTAGACTCTGCTTTGATCCACTACTTCAGCGAACACTGCTGCATCTTTCTGAGCAATTCATGTATCATTTGCACACATTAGAGTGTGTGAACTTGTGATTTAACAAACTCTGTGAGAGTCCCACAGCTGAACTTGAAAAGTGAGGGTGAGTATTTGTCATAGACTAAAGGTTCTCTTGTGAGCGTGTGATGAATGAAGTGGAAGAAGTGCCTGTGTTCAGAGTCACAAATGGTTGCGGCCGTTTCCAAGACTCTCATTATGGGCAGAAATAATTTTTGCAGACTGATCAGAACTACTTTTCTGCAAGACTGACAAAGGAGCTGATGCATTCATGCTCCCCTGATTCCATCTCTCTCTCTCTCTCTCTCTCTATAATGTGTCCTTTCCTGACCAATTTGTGTCACATAGGACTGTACCTCATTCATTAAGCTAAGTAATAAGGATCAGTTTAATTATAGCATAGTTGAGGACGTCTAGCTTTTAAAATATCAATAGTTAAAAGCCAATTGTTATATCATTGACATACTTAATATATATAACCCACCAAACAATCATTAATGAATGATCATCACTTCAAGCCACTGAAAACTCAAAATTAGATAAAGAGTAGAGCCGCCATTCTGCAGACCAATAGTGGAGTTTCTCTTTCACTTGGTTGCTTAAACCCACATCTCGGGCTGTGGGCCAGCCAGACTGGTTTTATATTGGGGCTGATATGACCTTTAATTAACATTAAAAAGGATAAAACTCTTGGTTCCCTTTGCCTGAAGTTTGCTGATGCCCTTGAAAGAGAACCCTTCTTTATAACACATGGCTCTATCGCAGAGATAAAAAGTTTTATCATAACTTCTCCATTTTTCATAATAATGGATACTCCCAGAAAAACCAAAGCATGTACTCAGCAGGCCTGAAATATAATACTGACTACATAAATTTATCCTGTCTACAGTGGGTACGGAAAGTATTCAGACCCCCTTAAATGTTTCACTCTTTGTTATATTGCAGCCATTTGCTAAAATCATTTAAGTTCATTTTTTTTTCTCATTAATGTACACACAGCACCCCATATTGACAGAAAAACACAGAATTGTTGACATTTTTGCAGATTTATTAAAAAATTAAAACTGAAATATCACATGGTCCTAAGTATTCAGACCCTTTGCTCAGTATTTAGTAGAAGCACCCTTTTGATCTAATACAGCCATGAGTCTTTTTGGGAAAGATGCAACAAGTTTTTCACACCTGGATTTGGGGATCCTCTGCCATTCCTCCTTGCAGATCCTCTCCAGTTCTGTCAGGTTGGATGGTAAACGTTGGTGGACAGACATTTTTAGGTCTCTCCAGAGATGCTCAATTGGGTTTAAGTCAGGGCTCTGGCTGGGCCATTCAAAAACAGTCACAGAGTTGTTGTGAAGGCGCTCCTTCGTTATTTTAGCTGTGTGCTTAGGGTCATTGTCTTGTTGGAAGGTAAACCTTCGGCCCAGTCTGAGGTCCTGAGCACTCTGGAGAAGGTTTTCGTCCAGGATATCCCTGTACTTGGCCGCATTCATCTTTCCCTCGATTGCAACCAGTCGTCCTGTCCCTGCAGCTGAAAAACACCCCCACAGCATGATGCTGCCACCACCACGCTTCACTGTTGGGACTGTATTGGACAGGTGATGAGCAGTGCCTGGTTTTCTCCACACATACCACTTAGAATTAAGGCCAAAAAGTTCTATCTTGGTCTCATCAGACCAGAGAATCTTATTTCTCACCATCTTGGCAAACTCCATGCGGGCTTTCATGTGTCTTGCACTGAGGAGAGGCTTCCGTCGGGCCACTCAGCCATAAAGCCCCGACTGGTGGAGGGCTGCAGTGATGGTTGACTTTATACAACTTTCTCCCATCTCCCGACTGCATCTCTGGAGCTCAGCCACAGTGATCTTTGGGCTCTTCTCCCCCGATAGCTCAGTTTGGCCGGATGGCCAGCTCTAGGAAAGGTTCTGGTCGTCCCAAACGTCTTCCATTTAAGGATTATGGAGGCCACTGTGCTCTTAGGAACCTTAAGTGCAGCAGAAATTTTTTTGTAACCTTGGCCAGATCTGTGCCTTGTCACAATTCTGTCTCTGAGCTCTTCAGGCAGTTCCTTTGACCTCATGATTCTCATTTGCTCTGACATGCACTGTGAGCTGTAAGGTCTTATATAGACAGGTGTGTGGCTTTCCTAATCAAGTCCAATCAGTATAATCAAACACAGCTGGACTCAAATGAAGGTGTAGAACCATCTCAAGGATGATCAGAAGACATGGACAGCACCTGAGTTAAATATATGAGTGTCACAGCAAAGGGTCTGAATACTTAGGACCATGTGATATTTCAGTTTTTCTTTTTTAATAAATCTGCAAAAATGTCAACAATTGATTTTAGCAAATGGCTGCAATATAACAAAGAGTGAAAAATTTAAGGGGGTCTGAATACTTTCCATACCCACTGTATACCAGCCTAAAATAGATGCAGATATCAAGTCACTACAAGGCCACCACAGTCACATAGGTGTATATTTTATTATTTAGTACTGCTGTGCATTGGTCATTGAACAATTTTAAAATATTCAAATATTTTAAAAGCTATTCCATATATACACACACACACATATTATATATATATATACATATACATGCAACTGACTCCATAACCTGCCAATAAACAAACAGCACACAGTTTTGAGATAATTTTATCATCTAAATTAATTATATTCATTATCTTTATGAATAAAGTCGGGTGTTTTATGCAAGGCATCGGGCATTTTAATCACACGAAAAGACAGACGCGTCACTCGTTTAGGTGACTCACATTGCGTCCCTGTATGTTGTTTTGCATTAAATAAAATGATTTAAAAGCACAATAATAATTTTTTAGATAAAATAAATCACACAAACCTGAATTTCACAGCGGAAATGCACCAATTCCGCGACGCTGAGAAGAGAGAACTGTTCTGGAGACTGCAAAAAATTCAAACAGCCCACGCAATCAACCGTTGAGTTCTCGTCATGTCGGAGGGTGGGGGAGGGGTGCATTGTTTCTTAAGTGTGTGTTAAAGAATAATAATATTGATTTGAATTAAGTAATATTTGTGGTTCTTGTAACAGATCAGTTTAATTCTCCATTCTCAAATATTTTGATGAAAATTTCACAAATATATTAAGTATATTTAAAAAAAACAAAACAAAAAAAAAACTAATTGTTAGTCAAATACTAAATTCTTTTAGTGAAAAAAAAAAACTTGAATATAACTGTAAATTTTAGACAAAATGTTTAACTCAATCAAGTAAATGATATTCAGAGATTTTATTAAGTTAATAAAGTTAATTATTACTGTGATATTTACTAAGCCACTGAATTATTCTTAAGAGTGCCACCACATCAAAGAGCGCCAAAACGGCATTTATTGTTTGAATTTCATGATAAAATTTTGGATAGAATGGATAGAGACTTTGTTTCTTATTGAAAGTAACAAAACACAGAGCTCAATGCGATTATTGGAGGTTAATGGTGGTTATATATTCATACATGCATACATCAGAAGCTAGTTATTTTACTTTATAACATGTTAAATATGGATATTTTTCTTACACAAACACATCGTTTCACTTCAGAAGGCCTTTATTAACCCCCCGGAGCCATGTGGAGTACATTTATGATGAATGGATGCACTTTTTTGAGATTCATACATGTGACCCTGTTCACTGCCATTATAAAGCTTGATAGCATCAATATAACTCTGATTGTATTCGTCTGAAAGAAGTAAGTCATATACACCTAGGATGGCTTGAGGGTGAGTAAAGCTTGGGGTAATTTTCATTTTAAAGTGAACTAATCCTTTAACATGTTCCTTACAAGGCTTGCACAAGCTAGTCAAACTCTCTGCCTGTTGATTGTAGATCATATTTTGCCGTTTTACTCCACAGGCTGCTCCACCAGCATTTACCGGCTCATGCATCTGGTGTGGACGTGACTTGACCCTCTTCGCTGCTGCAAACCTGGAATGTTTTCACTTGCTGTCCTTTAAATTTAATCCTTTACATTGTTGTTGCTGCATTACAATGCTCACTGGAAATTTAAAACATAACATTCAACTGCACTAAAAATGACTATGGATGTACATTTAAAGAAATACTGTTGTATCCAAGTTTTTAAGCGTGCATGCTGTATGACTATGAGTATGGCATTGCACTGTGAAATGTCAATGCCCCTGCCGTCTGTTTTACAGAAGTCATTCCTCCTGCTCTACACTGACATTTAGTGCCGACATCTGTCATCCGGTCTCCTGAAATAGTACAGAGCCACTCTAGCACTGGTCCGCACAGCAGAACCTATCAAATGCCCCCCTATAGACAGGTCAGCCTGGCCTAAAACACCAGCCACAAGACTTTTTCCAAGTACAAAGCCTACGTTTCGTCCAAATGTGTCAACCCTATGCCTGTCCGGCGTTAGAAACAATCATCAAATCTTAATGTTAACAAATCAGTCAAGAGCCACCAGACATTCTCTTCCTACTCAGCAACTATCCATTTGCAGTTTTGTCCGAATCAATTAAAATATTCCATTGCATAAATGATTACGTGATAAGAGCACAGCAGAGGCATGTATCCTTCATAATGAGTATATTCCCTCCTCTTCAGGCAATGAACTGGATGAGACTGCATGTTAGATGAAATTCAATAACTCAGGATGACACGGTTTTATTATTCTTAATCACCCCTGTTCCGTCTTGTTCATTTAATTTTTCATTTCAGCATGGGGTTTGCAGTCATCGGTCCGAACAGTGGGGAAGGTTTTTTTCAATAAGACAAATCATAAAACACGAGGGCGGACGAGGGCAATGCCCATAGCCAAACCTGTTTGTGTTGCTCACTGGAGAGCAGAGATAAGACGGTTTAATTGCACTTTTTGTAATCTTCCCTCCCACTGTCTAATTTCTAGCTATAAGAATGTCATTCTCCAAAAAGGCAAGATAAATATTTCATCTGCAAAGACAACAGATGCCTTGTTTTCTAAAGACTGATCTGTTGTATCACCAGGCAGGGCAATAATCTTAGGCAGAGAGCTATGACTGCTGCAACCTCAATGAAAAATTAAGAGTTGTGGGACATTTCTGGAATTTCACACGCTGACAGAACCGATAATCACCAACACAAATGCAAACCTACCCACAGGTCCAGAAGACAAAGGCATAAGTGACTCTACCCGTGTAATGTTCCACTGCGGTAAATGCAAAACACCATTATCAAGCCCTCCGGCATCAGACGACAGTCCTCTAATGCATCTGCTCAGCATAATCACTTAACATGAGGGCAAAATACACCATACCATCACTGTGATGAATCAAATCAGAGACATGGAACACATTTCTTCCTCCACTAAACTAAGCTAGGATACATTTTTCAGATCTGTCATACCAAGTCTTGATCTGAAATCATCATACAGATATGTCAGGCTATGTGGTTTCACAAGGCCAATTTGTCTTTTGAAGACAATGGACAAGACAGGCCAATACTACAGAAATGCATGAGAATGCTGGGGATTTTCCTGAATAGAAATATGGGTAAAATATGAAGAGTTTGTCCATTTGACATGTTTTCTTTTAAATGAGCATTTTTACCAGGCTCCTATGTTTAGGTTTAGTAATTTTACTTTAATGGCAATGTAAAGTTATTAGTCAATTATTGAAATGCCTTATTTTCAAAAATGTCGCTTTAGTCTATTCATTGGTATTTAACAACTTTGACTGTCTTTTGCTGCAAAACCAGCAAAGTCCTTGCAAAAACCTCTTAAACGTCTATTTCAGTCAGTTTTACAGCAGCAAAAGGAACACTGTTGTGTTTACATGCCACCTGCGAAATCCTGCCATTGCCACTGTAACGATGGAAAAAACACGATAAAAAATTGCAGCTTGGCAATTGAAAGCCGGGTCATACGAACACCATCATTCATCTTGAAATCATATGATTTGATTTGCATCTTCCGATTGGTTCTTCTGTGGACTTTTGCTGACAAAGGGAAGTGACATTTTGCAGTTTCTGCCAATGAATCTGTATTTCTGAATGGGCTGATGCTTGGATTTAGCAGATTTGAAGCAAAAGTATTTGATGAACGTATAATATGTGCGGAAAGCATTCGCTCAATATCATCATCTCATTTTAGACGGAGGTGCATTTAGCGGCTTTTGCACCTGAACTCTTCATATTAAGTTATGCAATATAAATATATTATATATACATACACACATATAAATATACACAGACACACACACATAGGAGAGAGAGAGAGAGAGAGAGAGAGAGAGAGAGAGAAGGAGATAATACATAGCATGATTGTCAAAGTACAATACATTTTGTTGAGATATTAAGCACTAATTGGATGATTTTAACCAGATTTGCAAGCACTGCACTTCAATACAAGACACCATCTTAGAGCTGAAGCTAAAACCAAAATAAGGCAAATGCAACTGCGCAAATATCCGGGCAGATGACAATGAGACGTTCCCTAGACTTTTCAGGGAAACGACACACTGAAGGAAATCAAAGGCAAGCACTCTGATTTGTGTTGAGCACTGCTGCTTTTTAGATATTCCCTTGTTTGATCTCTCAGCCAAAATCAGTGTAGTGGAGAACATTTGCATAATGGCAGTTATAAACATGTCCTCTGCTTTCAACTCATGTCTTTCAATAAGTCAGTCAGGACAAAAGGCGTTCAAATGAGAGGTTGCAGAGCAATACAGCTTCTTCGGTTACGATCATAAAAACGGAAGTTGCACTTCATAATGGCAATAAAGGACCACTATTCGCATGCCTCTGAATGCAATGGAAAAGCACAGAAAAATCCCTGTTAGTTTAATTTTTCTCTCCATCTCGAGCTGCCAAGGCAAAAATAAAAAATGTGACCTTGTCACATGATTGGTGCCAAAATGAAGTGCACGTCATCTGGGCTCTTTCTTGCTCAAGACAAAAAACAAGAAAATACATTTTCAGAAGCAATTATTTTTCTGGAGTGCCTCCTCAAACTTTTCAATCATTTTAAATTAAAAGATAAAAGCCTTTTTGAGAGTACTTGAGGGCAGAAACAAACAGATAATCTGAACCTGTGGAGTGCAGCGCTGCAGTGAGCCGAATGCTAATGGTGGAGGCCCATCTGCCCCATCACGCATTATTGGATTTAATTCTTTAGATGAATATAGCTTTGGATTGCTGCAATCATAACTCTTGTTTATTTCCATACATCAATTAGGACAGAAGCAAAAGAGATCAACCTTCCTGATTATCAATGTCAATTCTGTCCACTAAAATGGAATAAATGCATTACAGACACAACGACATTGGCCAATCATTCTCATGAAATTCTTAACATAACTTTTTGGTGTTATTGAGTAGCAAATAGACTCATTATCCCACCAAAAAGTCCCCAAAACCCTTCAAATCTGCCATGATGAAATGAAGAAAGGCAGGAGAATAAGTGGAAGTATGGCATCTGTCTCCACAACACGCAGACATCTGCTGCGCTTAACGTTCAGTTTGCTCTAAATTGCATTAGATAAGTCTTGTCAGAGATAATTGGTTCATAAGGGCCCCTAATTAGGAAGATGGGCATGTTTGTAAGCAGTGGACTCTGCAGAGCCATTTCATGTGGCTGACAAGGCTTTATGCGCATCTAAAGCACGTCTAATCAAATTCCATAGAAAGGAAAAACCACAAAACAGAAAAAGGAGAGCAGACTTACCACAGTGTAAAGTGATACAATAAATCAGTAGAGATATTTGGCAATTTTGAAATGACCAGGACTTTGACACAAAGATCACATATATGTTTATATTCTTGTAATGAGAAGTGCTTTATGTTTCTTCTGTTTTATGACATACCTCTCGTCGCCTGGAGGCCCAGCAAGTCTGTTTGATCTTCCACACCACTGCAGCTACCAGCAACAGGGACAGAAAACAGCTGTAGGATAAAGAAATAAAGGGATGGAAAGATTAAACATGACATAGAAATTTCCGATTCAATTACACTAAGGATTGGGCAGTATGACGATATATATATATATATATATATATATATATGCAACAGTAGTGATAACTGGAAAATAATCTACTTTATAATACTGTTTATATTGCAGTAGATCTGCAATATCTGTGCAACAATCAGGATTTTATCCAATTAGAATTAAATGCGGAAAATACTTTTGTTTTGAGACTTTTTACTTGTATTGTTGTCAGACTAATTGCTTGTCATATTTATATCTAATTTGGGTCATATGGCCCATCCCTACTAATCGCTTACAATTGTCATTAAAAAACAATGACTTTGTTTATATTTATGCAACATAATTCTTCTCATCTCATATGTCTTCATATGCAAGTTTTAGAAGCTTTGCACTATGAGCACTATAAGAATGGCCCAGTGACAGATTTATGTTTATACCATTCAACAGATGGCAAATACGAACATTATCACTGGATAAAAAACACTGGATTTTCAAAGAGAACATATTGTGAAACTATTGTTTAGTCATTACAAAAAATATGATTTAGTAAGAAAATTTCTCAATTTGCATTTTCAACAAGCTTATCAAGATTAGTCCAACAATGGAGATGCCATGGCTCAATTGGGGTTTTGGCTGCTGGGAAACAAAGCATTTAAATTTGTTAGCATGGTGGGATTTATTCATTGAGGTACATCAATGATACACTCTCCCATTGGAATTATGAGGGTCTATCTTCATTCTGAGCAGTTTTGAGATACTGAGCTTTGATACTGCAAAGTTTTTGCATTCCATTTAACTTTGTAGATATAACCTTTTTGTTTTCTAAATAAAAAGTCCACAACATAAAAAAAAAACAAACAAAAAAAAAAACAATGTAAGTAAGTACAGAATAAGAATATGTGAATAATTCAATTTTGACAAAAATGTAAAACAGAACCTTATAATTCAAAGGGGACGACATATGATTCAAGTTGTTCCTGACTACTGGTTACTTCCGTATGCATAGAAATAGTTTGGTTTTTGTAATATTTCATATTGTTGCTTAAAGGATTAGTTCACTTTAAAATGAAAATTACCCCATGATTTACTCACCCTCAAGCCATCCTAGGTTTATATGACTTTCTTCTTTCTGATGAATACAATCAGAGTTATATTAATAATCACCCGGATGCTCCTAATGGCAGGGCACGGAAACCACCTGTTTGAAACTTAAAAAAGTGCATTCATCCATCATAAACATACTCCACACAGCTAATAAAGGGGTTAATAAAGGCCTTCTGAAGCGAAGCGATGCGTTTGTGTAAGAAAAATATCCATATTTAACATGTTTTAAAGTAAAATAAGCTTCCACCAGACCGATATTTTTCTTACACAAATGCATTGCTTCACTTCAGGAGGCCTTTATTAACCCCCCCAGAGCCGTGTGGAGTACGTTTATGAAGGATGGATGCACTTTTTTGAGTTTCAAACAGGTGGTTTCCGTGCACTGCCATTATAAAGCTTGGGAGCATCAGGGTGATTATTAATATAACTCTGATTGTATTTGTCTGAAAGAAGAAAGTCATATAAACCTAGGATGGCTTGAAGGTGAGTAAATCATGGGGTAATTTTCATTTTAAAGTGAACTAATCCTTTAATAGCCACCACTAATGGGTCTCTAGAACATGACAGTTGAGTTGGCAGTATTTTATAGAATTGCTTTGTCACACCTTGTTAAAGAGCTTACAGTGCATCTAGACAGAATTTCTCAGATAATCCCACCTTAAAAAATTTAAGTAAATGGTCAAAATACCGTGCACTGATAAATGTCAGAATCTCTGAAACTCACAGAAGGCTTTCCAGTGGTCAAGCTGAGGAATACGCTCATCTCAGTCAAGTGTTAGGGTCTGGCAATGTGCATCAAAAGGCAAATCTTATAACAGCGCTGACATCAAAGTCATGAATTGAAGGAAACTGCTTTTGCGAACTGTATTTATGGAGGTATATGAGCATTCGTAAACATCTCTGTTTGAAATGAATTCACAGTTTGCACAGATGAAAAAAAGTTGTGGAAAAAAAAAAAGAATGATGAAATCCTTTTAATGCTTTCAAACGCATGCCATCTTGGGTTCGTTTGAAGATAATGGCAAATTGGGACGAATGGGGAAGAGAGAAACTTGAATGGCTCGATTAAGTAGCAGTGCGGGAGAAATCCCCCTTCAGATCGAAGCCTTTCATCCGGTGCATTGCAGGCAGTAAACAGGACTTAATCCCCTCTGCGGTTCCACCTGGAATCCAAATTAATACGAAAAATAAAGCAATTAAAGGTTCTTGCCCCTCGTGTGGTGGTACATGTGGCGGTTGAGTAAATATGTGAGAAAATAAAGAAAGTATTCAGGGACCACTCAAATAGAGGATGGTATGAAAGGGCTGGAATGAGCTATGGGAGAAAGAATTAAAAGCCGACTGCTAAACAATGATAAAAGGTGCATTCTAAGTTAAACATGCTCCAACAAACAAAAGAACTCCACTGACTTGGAGAAGCCTTTTTTCTTCACTTCCATGAAGCTGAGCTGAAAAGATCCAGAACAAAAACTGATGATTAAACTGAACTAAATTGTTATTTAGCTAATTAGATGCAATTAAGTAGATAAGCAGCCTTGTATTGAACCCATTTCAGGAGACACTTCAGAAAAACTTTCTAAGTGTAACGACAAAATGGAGGTGCTATTAACAATATCTGCATAGATAACTGCATGGATTTTTTCTTCTTCTGGTGCAGTCCACATGTTCTGCAACACTGCAAAAAGACTTTAAATAACAGAATATAAAAAAATAAAATCAGCTAACAGAAATAGAACTAGGAGATACAAACTATGTAATGAAGGTGACAATAATTCTCCTTAGGCCAGGTGAGTTTGCTTCGGTCTCATGAAGGACCACTGACATCATCAAGACCAAACGAGGCAAAAATAACACTATCATCCCCTGATGATTTCATTTTCTGCCATTTGAGCACCCTCTTTTAGCCTTCCTGGCATTCCTGACCATCTCATTACAGTGAGAGGAGGATCTAGAGGACGATCGTATGGCATGACACTCCTCTAAGAACAGATATTTAGTTAAACTTGTAGTCAAATCACTCTGTATTACAGTTTGCTGATTCACTGAGCTCCATGTAAATGAGCAAATGTCTGGGAAATTAAATCATTTGAAGGACGATTTTGGTGACTCCGACATCAAGAGGCACAACCCCATCTCATGGATAAAAAGAGAGACAGCTAGAGCAAACCTGGGAGGGGAAGTACCCATATCGAACCCTGAAGACTGAACAGCATGTGCTAGATATTAAATAAAAGCAAATGGATTGCATGAATTGAAACAAATGCATTATCTTGCATTTAACAAAGAGACTATTAAAAAGCCATTCACAGGGTGGAAATGCATTTAGCTATTGCTCATGTTAACCACTCTAATTTCAGATTGCACACTGACAGGTTCTTCATCAGCGATACATTTTCAACACATCCCTGGCAGAGTCCTTTTACAGAGAGGGTCATTTTTTAAAAATTGTAATAACTAAAAAAGTTAATATTATCGAGAACGTCTGAAGTCAGGTTTGTACGTTAGGCGGCATCAGTTTTTTTTTGTCTATTTCCACTTTTAATTTGTTGTATTTCAGTGATGCGGTTCAAAATTCAGGGGCAGATGTAAGGAGAGATATACTGTCAGCGACCGTCTTTCTAGCTGCACTGGTAATGGAACAGAATCTGCCGGAGGCTAGTCTTGATTCCAGCTGTTATGAGTTTGGCTATCTCACTCAGTGGAAATAAAGTGGAAATCACACTGATGAAATCAGGAAAATGCTCATTGGAGGAAAACACTTGATTGACAGCACTAAATCCTGCCTAACGCTACTTTCCATGCACTGATGTCTGAACTTTTTTTCTGAAAGAGTTACACTTTCTTTTCTTTATGGAAGCCCATTTCTGCCACATAAGAAAATAAAAAAAAACATGCTTTGGTAAATCATAATTATGACATACAAAAAGTTGAAATTATGACATACTAAGGACTAGATTTACAAAACAGGGCAAATTAGTGTGAGACCGCCATCCCATAACAGCGCCAATGGCAGTGGAAAGTTCTGCGGGTGATTTACTGAATGCGCACATTAAAAAACAAAGACGCAGCCAAATAATTTCCATAATGACCAACACAGTCTATCAAGATTAGGGTCGCAAACAAGCTGAGCCAATGATAATAAGTTGCATGTGATCTACTAACAACACAGGTGCAAAGTGGCTTTAGACATGCTTTTTTAGGCATTAAATAATGGCACAAATACCAGTAAATTGACTAGCACAAACTTGGTAAATTACATTGAATGATTCATTTATATATTCTCCTCCCATAAATATTGCTCCTGAAAGGGAATTCCTACAAATGCATATGCAATAAGGTCAGCTGCAAAATAACTGTCCACGTCTTTTTTAATTGTGTGTGTTTAGTAAATCCTGACAGCAGTTTTTTAATGCCAAAAGAGGCTTTTCATTGGCGCAAGCTGTTAGTAAATCTGGCCCAAAGTAATTATGAAAAGAAAAGTCAAAGTTATGACTTTAGTGAAGTGAAGTGAAGTGACATGTGGCCAAGTATGGTGACCCATACTCGGAATTTGTGCTCTGCATTTAACCCATCCAAGTGCACACACACAGCAGTGAACACACACACCGTGAACACACACCCGGAGCAGTGGGCAGCCATTGCTGCGGCGCCCGGGGAGCAGTTGGGGGTACGGTGCCTTGCTCAAGGGTCTCACCTCAGTCGTGGTATTGAGGGTGGGGAGAGCGCTGGACATTCACTCCCCTCACCGACAATCCCTGCCGGACCTGAGACTCGAACCCATGACCTATGGGTTACAAGTCCGACTCTCTATCCATTAGGCCACGACTCACTCACTTTCACTTTAAAAGTCACAATTATGAGATAAAAAGTATTTTGAAATTATAACATACTGGACTGGATTCACAGACAAGAGTAGGCCTTAGTTAAATAAGGACATTTAAGTAGCTTTAATAAACGTTTTAAGATATGTCAGAACAAGTTGCTTTCAGTTAAAACAGCTCAAACATGCATTTTAGTCTGGGACTAGGCTTAAGGGACTTGTCCTATATAGGGCAAACTAAATCGAAATTATGACTTAAAAAGTTGAAATTGACTTTTTAAGCCATAATTTCAATTTTAAATCATAATTTCGATTTAGTTCACCTGAAAAGACTGTCTTCTTTCTTCACTTATATTTGAATAAATGATGTTACTTTATTTTTTATCACCCTTGGTGAATTTACCAAAGGCATAGCTCATTTCTACCACATAAGAAGAAAAAACAGTGCTCTGGTAATCATAATTTCAATTTCAACTTTTTATCTCATAATTATGATATAAAACAGTATTATTGTGAAATATTAGTACAATTTAAAATAACTAACTGTATTTTAATACATTTTTAAATGTAATGTATTCCTGTGATGGCGAAGCTGAATTTCTCAAATGCTCAAGGAACATTTCTTCTTATTATCAATGTTAAAAATGTAAAAACGATTGTACAACTTAATATTATTGTGGAAACCTTAATACATTTTTTTTTTTTTTTTTTTCAAAAGAGCAGCATTTATTTGAAATAGAGATCTTTTGTAACATTATAAATGTCTATTCTTTACTATCACTTTTGATCAATTGAATGTGTCCATGCTGAATAAAAGTATTAAATTCTTTCCAAAAAGAGATTCTTACTGACTTCAAGCGAACAGTAGTGTATTGGCAGGTGAACACTATGGATGAACGCTTAAAAAAAAAAAGAAAAAAAGAAGAAAAAAAAAAGGAAAATCCCTGTTTGACAGTTTATCCTATTTGTCAGTTGTACCACACCTTGTCAAGGCATATTTTCCACAGCAATTCACAGGGTTAAAACAAGTAATCTGCCAACTACGCGTCCACTGAAGCATTTGAAATCATCTATATGCTTCTGCTCACCTATTGCTTCTAGACGTCAAGGGAAGGCGCGCTGAAGCTGGTGCAATATCCTGTATGATACGTGAGCAAAATACACACAACAGCATTTGAACTTCCAAGATGACAGAACGGCTTCTTTCTTCACTAATATTTGAATAAATGATGTTGGTGAAAGTACTAAACATTTGAGTCTGGTCCTTCTGAAGGTAGGTTTGAATTTAGCTGACTCAAACTGAATTTCCAGAATGAAATGCCAAGCTTTCCTAAAGTAACAGATTAATTCCAGTCAGTTTACGCTGCCAGTGTAGATGTCGCACTACACACACTAAGGCAAGCTTGAAGTTAACTAGTTAAACTGATTGCCCAGGCAGTCAGAAACAAGCAAGCTGTATAACATGACTGTTTGGAGCACAAGTTGACCCCGTGTCGGAGTTCATCAGTGTGTGACACCAGCTTCCAGAGGGGCTGTCTAATCCAGGACAATGATCTGAATCCAGGACTAGCACCAGAGGGAGCGACAGCATTCAGAGAGAGAGATAGAGAGAGAAAGACCCTTTATAACCAAATCTAATAAGACATAATGGGAACAGGTGTGCATTTAATAACAAATAAAGAAACTGCACAGAAATTAACAAATCAGGATGACAGATCTACCTTGTGGCAATGACACCTTGTACGGAGGAAGGAGCTGAGCAGCTCTGCACGAAGCATTGCGTGACATCAAAAGTTCATCAGTTTTGTCTCATCTCGCTCAGCCAAAACTGAAAATGCTGTCATTGTTTACTAACCCTTAATTTGCTCCAGTCCCATATGAATTTATTTCTTCTGCGCTACACAAAAAGGAGAAATTCTGAGAAAGTGCTGGTTGCTTTTTTCATGCAATTACAACAGGCATGATAACGGGTCAGGGGTGAAAAAGGTGAGAAGGATATTACCCCTGTAGGGGGGTCCGGGGGCATGCTCCCCCAGAAGAAAATGTTTTATATTCCATATTTTAAAGCATCAATCTGATGCATTTTAAGATACTTTTTTTGCCAACCTGGGGAGAGCTGGAGAAACTTAACTTCAGCCATGAGTCAAAAATTATTATGGCCTCCTTACTAAGTATAGAGGGTATGCACGTGACGTCACCGTCGACCGTTACGACTGCGGTCACGCCCACTGAGTGGCAAAAGACTGAAGGGGCTCGCACACCGGACGCGAAGCTCAGCGCCTCGCCGCGTCTTTAAAATTCGAACGCATTGTTTTCTATGAGTGTACGCTCACCGGCGGCGACATTCGGCGGCGACATTCGGCGCCTGTCCGCGGCGCCCAGCTACGACTCAGAAAAAAAATATAAAACAATGCGTTCGGATTTGAAAGACGTGTCGCGGCACAGCGCGGCGCTGAGCTTCGCGTCCGGTGTGCGAGCAGCATTGGTTTTCAGCGAGCATGTCGTGAAAAACACACAAAACACATCCAAAACGG
Source organism: Anabarilius grahami (assembly GCA_003731715.1). Classification (NCBI taxonomy): domain Eukaryota; kingdom Metazoa; phylum Chordata; class Actinopteri; order Cypriniformes; family Xenocyprididae; genus Anabarilius; species Anabarilius grahami. The sequence goes on along the minus strand of RJVU01067793.1, from coordinate 6,138,481 downwards.
GAAAGAGCTTTGTGATTGAATGTACAAATGCTTTGATACAAAACCTGAGGTATATATTTAAAAACTGCAGAAAGCAACGACTCCAGGCAGAGAAACGTGGATTTGCAGTTATCATTTTGTGTCAAATTGTTGGATTTTGAGGTAAAATCATACCGTATATATTGTATTGACAACTGATCAATTAAATATTTTCCATTTTATATTCTGCATAATTGGGTGTTCTTCAATAAACAGCAACACTGACAAAAACTATACTACAAAACTATATATGTTTTAGGGCTGGACAATATGACGATATAACATTGATATGAGTGATCAGTCGGATTTAAACCTACCTATATTGTAGTTATATAAAATATTCACAGGCAGATTTGCTTTATGTATTTTCCCACCGTCAAAATCAGGCACATATAAATGTCAATATCCATGGATTAGGTTTATTTGACAAGTTGCAAGGAACACTTTCAATTCCAACCTTTAGTGTAATTCGTTTGTTTTACTCACGTTTTCGCAGTTTCCCCTATTAAATCCAGTCATGCAGCAGGTGCTTTTGCCACTCAGTACAGCTGAGGGAGCACGTTTCCTCTATTCACTGAATCTCTCCCCCCCCAAAAAAAATCTCATCGAATCTACACGATTCACATAGGTCACCTATTTTGGTTTCAAAACGGCGAATTTCGCCGAAAGGTGAGGGATTTTCATGCCTGTTACAATTAAAACATGGTTTTTTTGCAAGTTGGACAAAAAGATGCAAAAGCACCATAAAAAGTGGTCCCAACAACTTGTGCACTATATTCTGAGTTTTCTGAAGTCATATGACAGATTTGTATGAGAAGCAGACTGAAATTTAATTCGTTATTTATTAATATGAGTCAAACATTCAAAACATTCAAACCAGTTTTGTGAACCAAATCAAAAAATGTATTTCATATCTGACTCTCAAATACTACTTGTTCCAAAATCAGACATTGTTCCACAATGCAGTGCATAGGGTGAAGTCAAGATTTTCAGTGAATAACCACTTTTACACCTCTTTCACACAAAGGTATCACATGTCTTCAGAAGAATATAGCATATGAGTATTAATAATTTATAATAATTTAAGGGTGCTTTTGAGTTTTTTGAAGCCTGAAATCCTCAGGGTTCATTCACTGTAATTATATGGTATAGTGGCTAGCATACAGGTTTGAAAGTTAAAAGTAAAACTACTATTACAAAAGTGGCACATAATGACAAATTGAACCTCTTCAATCACCTTGTTTCCAGCTGGTTCCTTGACATCAAATTAGCTTTTTTTTTTTAAATACATCTGTGTGAGCGTACTTCGCTACACTAATATTATACACTATTGACAATGGACCTTATTGGTTCTGTGAAATCTTGCTGAAATTTCACTAATGTGACCGCACCAAGTCTATCAGAAGAGTTTATTCCATTAGATCATTTAGGACCTTGAACGTATATGGTAGTTCAAGCAAAAAGGTAGAGCTAGAGGAAACTAAAAGCAATTAGGTCTCATTTCCTCTTGGCCTAAAGAGCTCTCTCAGCACTGGCTCACTAATCCAAAGGGAAAAGGCATTAAACACATCGGGTGCTGAGGAATTCAACCCGGGCAGGCTGTCACTAAATGATTATACATTGGCTTAACAGGTGAAAGATGTTGTTACGATAAACTTCTGTGTTACATCAGTCTTTTGAGATGCAGAAGGAACAGAGATGGCACAAGCACTCACCTGAAGAATGTCACAAAGAACTGCACCAGGTCCATAATGCTGTTGTGCTGAGAGAAGGCGATCTGTGAGGGGACAAAAGCAAAAGAGATATAAATGATGGGGTGACAGGTTACCAAAGAGCAGCTCTTTGCGTGAAAAGATGATGAAGACCTTTGCTTGCGGCTAGGGTCCTTCACAAGAGATAATGTCATAACAGATTTTTTTTAGCTTGAGGGGCCATCACTTACATCATTTTTTTTTTCCTTGTCCCCTCTAATTGTTAAATGGAGGCAATAATGGCTGTTCATGGCTACCTGAGCCGACATCCCTCAGGCATTACACACATGCCAAATGTTTGCCTTCTGGGATTGTGGCTTACATTAAAAATCCACAGGTGTAGCTCAACATAGCTAAGAAGGGATTTAATGACACTGTGGGATAAAAGTCCTTAAATGCACGTTCAAATATACATATACACATACACATATATACATCCACATATACACACACACACGCAGTTATTTATATATTTTGCTGTAGTGTGTCAGTAGGAAATATCAGTTTACATTTCCAAACATTCCTTTTGCCATGATTAAATAGACCAAATATAGACTTTAAACCTAATCATAGACCTTATTCACAGCAGCGCCATGACAGGTATGAAAGTGAGGCTGTGAGGGACAGACTTACCATGGGATCAGAATATGTTTTGTGCTGCTTATGCTTATTTTTATTCTGGCCACTCAGATCAGTTCAGTCAAAGATGTTTTATTCAGAGATTTCATATCGATATGCTACATAACTCAGCAGACAAGCTACGTTCTCAGCCAAGCTTCAGAAGACACTGTTTGAATGAGATGAGACATCATGGGTTTGGCAGTAAATACTGCAGGGCCATTAACTAAGCATCAACACGCTTTTGAAAAGTTGTTCAAGTGTTCACAGTGTCAAGAAAGTGTGTTCCCCCAGCATCCCGTAAGGCAAGGAGAACAACTACTTGGATAAATACCCAGCAAAAATAAACGGATTAATGTTCTAAATGTACGAATTTGTAAGTCACCCTGACTCACCAGATGAATAATGCAACAATGGCAGAGCAGGGCAGGTCCTTTGGAGAACCCATTCATTTCATTAAGCCGTTGTCACAGGAACACGGCTGGGGCTAAAGACAGCGCTGGAGAAAGCTTTAACACTCCATTAAGGCTGAACCATTTTTGTCCCCAAAGACAAGCAAGCAAGATGCTGGGATTGAAAAGAGCAGTTGTGCAGCCCCCACATCTGCACGGTTAAGTCATTGCTCCCACTGAGACCATACCTTGTTGTGCCATAAATGATGCTGTGGAAGCCCTACGTGGACAAGACATTAACTCTACCAAATAAGGTCATTCAGACTTTGTAAATCATAGCCAGACATTTAAATAATTCTTAACCCTGCATATCTGAACAGTTAAATTCAAGTATTTGCATTTACAAAAATTCAGAAACAGTTTTTACATCTATCAGTGGGTTATAATGGCACCTGATAAACAATGAAAAATGTTTGTTGATGATCTACGTACATCAGCTACCAGAGTCAAATTAGAGCATTATTATTGTACATACATACATTATCTTGTGCATATTATAAGAAAGAAAATGTCCGTCAATAACATGAGTCTAGATTCTCATATTGTCATAATTATTCTTATTTTCCTTAATTATAATACATTAGATCATTGTATTGCTCATCATGCTGTAGAATGAATAACCACTAACAAAGCATCTGAGATCTAGACAGGACTGTCAGGAAAATTATCCTAATGAGCATTTTGAAACATAAAGAGGACAGAGGAAACTGTGAGACCATCAACTAACTCTTTGTTCTGCCTTCATTATTAAAGTTGTGTCCAAACTTAAAGTCATGTTCTATGATGATG